>CAWUFW010023132.1:0-81568 GCA_963921515.1 Calotriton arnoldi | reverse complement strand
CTATCGCTAACCTAGCTTAGCGCTAGTTTTTCTATCGCCGGTCGATCCCTGCAAGTTATCGCCCTGTTAGCGACGTATTAGCAACGTTTTGCTAACAGGCGATAGCTGCATGGATCAGCGGCGAAAACCGTCGCTAACATTAACGCGACAGCGTTAATGAAACCGGCGATAGCGAGTGGAATCCAGCGAAAAGCCCTTAGCGATAGAAAAAGGCACGCTAACCCGCAATTTCTGACTTAGCCTATCTGGCCACCTTCAACATAAAAGATGCACCAAAAAAATGGATTAATGCAGATTTGAGCAGTCAGGGCATAGTGCAGCACACACCAACAACCCCTCAAGCCACCCAACATCCCGGTTGACCAGGATGAGATCCTGGTCCCCAAGCAGGACCTGCGTCTGGTTCCTGGGTCCCTCGCTGGACCTGCGTCTGGTTCCTGGATCCCTCGCTGGAGCTGCGTCTGGTTCCTGCATCCCTCGCTGGACCTGCCTCTGGTTCCTGCATCCCTCGCTGGAGCTGCGTCTGGTTCCTGGATCCCTCGCTTGACCTGCGTCTGGTTCCTGGATCCCTTGCTGGACCTGCGTCTGGTTCCTGGATCCCTTGCTGGACCTGCGTCTGGTTCCTGGATCCCTCGCTGGAGCTGCGTCTGGTTCCTAGATCCCTCACTGGACCTGCGTCTGGTTCCTGCATCCCTTGTTGGACCTGCATCTGGTTCTTGGATCCCTTGCTGGACCTGCGTCTGGTTTCTGGATCCCTTGCTGGACCTGTATCTGGTTCCTGGATCCCTCGCTGGAGTTGCATCTGGTTCCTGGATCCCTCGCTGGAGCTGCGTCTGGTTCCTGGATCCCTCGCTGGAGCTGCGACTGGTTCCTGGATCCCTCGCTGGACCTGCGTCTGTGGCCTGGAGTGGGATGTGGAGTAGATGTGGAGTCGATGAGCAGTGGCGAGAGAAAATGATGTGCGACGATCACCCGTACCTGGTGGTGAAGTCTGGCAGGTCGCATGGAGACACGTTGCTGACCTGTGTGAGAAGCTGGCCTTGCGCACCTTGGTGCAGTCAATGTTAGAGGTGATCCTGCGCACCAACGGAGTGATGTCCGCTTTGCATACTATGATCCACCACTACACCGGGATGCACGGAGGGGATTACCAACGGTGAGTGCCGTCTCCCTGCATCACAGGACGGATGATGTTGGGCTGGCCGGACGCCCTGGAGGGTGAGGCCCCTGTGCGACACCGAACTTGTGTGGACTGAGCGCTGCAACAACACGCCTAAGGGAGCCCTGCTGCATCAACTGCATCGGGCGGTCCACCAGCCGACTACGCGGTGACTGCTGTACCCAGCCCAGTGAAAGCACACCTGTCTCAGGCTCCTGCTGGCTGAGTCACAGATGTGGAGAGAGAGTGCCGTGGATTGCGCCACGGGGTCAATGTCCAGGTAAGGAGAAGGTGGGACCGGTAGCGCAGGAGGGCCGGGAGGGAGTCGCTCATACCTATCACACATAGATGACGCACCCCCAGTGGCGGGTCTAGCGCTATGTTGGAAGAGCGTTGCCCCACCACCTCAAGCAGTGCAGAAGGGGAACAATCATCACATGATGATAACTCAATCAATCAATCACTCAGGGGAATTGTAAGTGCACCACACACCCGTGAGGGTCGCAAGGCACTGAGGGGTGGGGGTCCGCAGATCTGTCAGCCGAAGAGCCAGGTCTTGAGGGTCTTCCTGAAGGTGTTCAGGGAGGGGGCACCTCTTATGCCTGCCAGTAGCTCGTTCCAGGTATTGGATGCAATGTGGGAGAAGGATCTCCCGCCTGCTCTGGCTCTGTGGATGCGCTGCGTTACGGACAGTGCGAGGTTGGAAGATCGGATGTCTCATTTGTGTACCTGGAAGTTGATTCTGTTGTTGAGGTATTTGGTTACGTTGTTGTGTAGGCATTCAGAGGCGTGAGTGATGATTTTGAAGGTGACTCTTATCACCACGGGGAGACACTGGAGTCTATGTAGGTGTCGGCTGATGTGTCAGTGCCGGGGGATGCCGAGGACGAGTCTGGCGGCGTTGTACTGTAATGTCGGTAGTTTGCGGAGTATGGACTTGTAAATGGCGGCGTAGAGTGCGTTTCCAATGTCCAGTCTGCTGGTGATGAGTGCATGGGTGACTGTCTTCCTTGACTCTGGGGGTATCCATTTGAAGGTCTTGCGGAGGATGCGGATGCTGATGAAGCAGCTGGAGGTGATGGCGTAGACCTGTCTGTTCATGGTGAGGGATGGGTCGAGCACGATGTCGAGGTTTCTGGCGTGGTACGAGGGGGTAGGTGGGCTTCCGAGGGCGAAGGCCAACAGGTGTTGTCCCATGCTGAAGGTGTCGTTCCAAGGACAAGGACTCCTGTCTTCCCGGCGTTGAGCTCCAGGCAGCTGTTGGTCATCCAGACTGTGACGTCCTGCATTCCGTTCTGGAAGATGAGTCTGACGGTGGTGGTCTTTTTGGTGAGGGGGAGGATGAGCTGTGTGTCATCACCGTAGGATACGATGTTGAGGCCGTGTTGTTGGACGTTGGCGTCGAGGGTGCCATGTAGATGTTGAAGACGGTCGGGCTCAGAGATGAACCCTCTGGGACTCCGCAGGTGATTTACGTGGGAATGGATAGGAAGGTTGGCAGCCTGATCCTTTGGCTTCTTCCGGGGAGGAATGATCGGATCCAGTCGAGGCCTGTACCTTGTATGCCTGCGTCGTGTAGTCTTGCGACTAGTGTGTGGTGGGAGATGGTGTTGAAGGCCGCTGAAAGGACGAGTATGATGAGGGCTGCGGAGTGGCCTTGGTCCAGGAGTGTGCAGATGTCGTCTGTGGCGGCCAGTAGGACGGCCTCGTTGCTGTGGTTGGTTTGCAATCTGGATTGGGACGGGTTGAGGATGGCGTTGTCATCAATGAATCGTGTCATGCCTGCAACTTTGCAACTTTGGCTGCGAAGGGGAGGAGCGAGATGGGCTCTTGAGATGGGCTCTTGAGGTAGTTCTTGAGGTCGGTGGGGTAAGCTGTGGTCTTCTTGAGAAGGGGCCAGACTTCTGCACGCTTTCAGTCATCTGGGTAGGTGCCTGTCTTGAAGGTGGTGTTGATGGTGCATTGCAGTTCGTGTGTGATGGCGGCCGCGGCTCTGTGGTAGATGTGGGAGGGCATGGGTTGGTGGGGGCCCACGAGTGCATGCCTTTCATGGTTGTGGCTGGGTCTTCGGCTGTGACTGGTGTCCAGGTGGAGATGGTGGGCTGGCTGGTGTGGCTGGGGCCCGGTGTGTCTGTAGACAGGGGTTCCTCCGAGTGTGAAGTTGTTGCTGATCTGGAAGTGCAGGTGTCTGGCGGAGGGGAAGGTTCCGCTGGGGGTGGTGAGGTGGAGGGTGCTCTTGTGTGCAATGGCGAGGCACCCTCCCGGGTGGTTGGTGCGGTCCTTCCTCTGGATCTTGTATCCGTCCGGGATGGCGGTCTTGATGTCGGGGCGGAGGTCCATGTCCCCGTGAAGAAGGCAATGTCGGGCGAGAGAGAGTTGAGTAGGTTCCAGATTTCCATGGCGTGTATGTGCACGGAGCGCCCATTGAGGGGGATGCATCCTAGGGTGTAGCCGGTGTGGCATCGGCTGTGTTGGAGTCCGGGGTGGTGGTTAAGCTCCGGCGGCAGTGGAGGCAGGAGAACTGGTCGTGGGTCGAGTTTGCCAAGGCCTGTTGTCAGTCTCTGACTTTCCCATGTTTGAGTGCGTGGAGGGTGGCTGTGCCGTAGCAGTGGGTGGCCCATGATCCAGGCTTACTGGGGCTGGTCGCGGTTGGGGTGCAGACGTGCGCAGACGAGCTTGTCTTAGGTGTGCCTTCTGCGCACCGCAGCGCCTGTCCACTGCGCAATTGCGCAGCGTCCGCCATTAAGTAGGGGAGGGCGGAGGAACGATCAGCTGGGAGGTGGGAATGTGCGAGGACAGAGGCGCGGGGCCGCAAGGGCAGCAGCGGCGGGAAGTGTGTAGTGCGGGCTCAGAGAAGCCAATGAAACAGTTAAAAAAGGGACAAACAAGGGATAAATAACGGATGTAATCATGCTATGTATCCTCAGGGGTTGGGCGGGTGGGTAGGACTGCTCCAAACACGGAGCAGGGAATGTGCGGATTGGCGTGCACACTCAAGTGCGCAATGACTGTTTGGTCGGCCCACTCAGGCCGCCCAATGCAGACATGCGCACTTCTCTGTTCGCAATGCAGGCTGCATTGCAGCCTGCATGGACAACATGCCCACCCCTCCGGCCCCTGGCTGCATGACTTGTCCTGTTGCCAAATTACAATACCATCGCAGCGTTGTGAATGACTCATGCGAGGGAGCCTGGCTGCCTACTTCCTTTTCCTGGAAGCAGACGCAGGAGAGCAGGAGCTACGTAGGCACGGGACACGGCTTAGAGGTGAGACTTCCCTCAATAAATTCTTAACTACACACGCTCACACACACATCCCCGCGGCCACGCACCATCCAGTGTTCATTCCGGGGTTTACAACCTCACAGCTGTCCAGACACCCCCCTCCGCACTTCTCAATGGTGGCCGCTATGCGACCATGCACAGCGGGCGTACCACTCGTGTGCCAAAGGCACATACGTAGTTGCGATGCATGCCATGACATCGCATTCCATTCTAATACATACTAATACTAGGCACATTGCAACAGTAGAGTAGGTGTTGCATAGCTGAGACATGACGATCACTGTTCCCACGACACCGAGTGCGACCCAAGAATAACCTTTGCACTACAGACCCAACCGTGAACCCTGGAATTCATTTCTGAACCCCCAGAAGACACCCAAAAGATCACATTTGAGACAAATGCACCCCACAAATTTCTCTTTATTTTGGCACAAAACACACCCAGGATTTAGAAATTTGACCCCAAAAAATACACACAAAAATTCAAGAATTTACTCAAAAAACACCCCATTTTTCATATTTTACCCCCAAAAACCAATTTTTCATATTTTACCCCACATAACACCCCATTTTTCATGTTTTACCCCAGAAACACCCCATTTTTCATATTTTACCTCCCAAAAAACCCAATTTTTCATATTTTACCCCCAAAAAACCAATTTTTCATATTTTACCCCCAAAAACCCCCATTCTTCATATTTTACCCCAAAAACAGCCAATTTTTCATATTTTACATCCAATACGCATGCACACCTGAAAAAGTTGAAATTACCCCATTACTGACCTCACAATGCGTTGTATTCAAATGCGATGTTAAGGCACCTGCGTTGTCAGAGTTGCATTGTTAACGATGTACTGCCTGCATTGTAATGGTCATCTCCCGTGCCAAAGGCTACGCCGTTTGAGTCTGTCTGCCCCTGGACCGCGCTCAGCACCAAGGAGCATTCCTCTTGGACACTCCACCGATACGACGCCAGCAGCCTCCTCGCCATCAACCCTGGACACCACCTCGCCTGGCAGGACCAACCTCTGCTCCGGACCGGACATTGCCATCACCATCACTGACGGCTGCAGTGTCACCCGCAAGGAGCACCCCAACCATCAGGGAGGAGGCATTGCCATCACCTACAGAAGCACACTCCGACTGACCACGCACTCTAATGACCCAAGGGTGACCATGGACCACGTCAACTCCAAGATCCGGACCAGGCACAGGTGCATCCTCTGCGGCACCCTCATGTGCAGGCCCCCGGGCCATGGCCCCCCATTCTCCAATACCATTTTAGACCTCATTGTACCCCAGGATCTCCCATCCACCAACAACATCCTAATCGGTGACCTCAAGTTCCACCTGGAGAACCCCAGTGACTAGGACACCACCCCCTCATGTGGAAGGTCCCCTACATCAGACGCAAGCAACAAGTCACCGCAACAAGCCACATAGCAGGACACATGGTCTTCACCTTGCCCACCGGACGCCACCGCCATCATCGCACCCCCTCGCAGCTGGATCAAGGCCATCGAAGAACATCTCGTCAACTCCCTCCACACCAACACTCCACCAATGCTTCCATACGATGATACCGCAGCGCCCAACCACCACCGCTGTATCTCCTACTGCGCCGACATTCGGGCACCCCTCATGAACAGCACTGCGTCAGTACCTTCCGCCTGCCTGATGGCAGGCGTGAGGGTGAGGCATTGCCACAGGGATAGGCTGGCCCCATGCATTGCTGGAGTTGCGTCATGGTTGTGACATGACTGCAGCAATGCGTGACTTTAGCGCAGACAGATACGTCAGGATTCCTGACATATCTGTCATTACTTACGTCATGGAGCGCTGTACAGTGAGTACAGCTCATCCATGCTGTTGCAAGGAGGGCGTAATGAGTAGTGTTGCAACGCTGTCTTGTCGCAGCGTAGCAACACTTTTCATGACTGGGGCCCAGGAATGCGCACTATCTTATTGATGGTGCACATTCCTGCACTGTTTTTTTGTTTCAGGGCAGCGCTGCAACATTGCTTGCAGCGCTGTCCAGCACCAAAAACATGCATGGATGTGGGCCCAAGACTTATTCCCATTTTTAAGACCAGCTATTTTCTGGTCTTAAGTTCCTGCAGCTAACGGGCCTTAGCGCGACTTTTTTTATCGCTTTGCGGGTCCGGCCTATCCTTGCTAATAGAGCGAAGTGCGGTGTAGGACTTGGCCTTTTTGGCTACAGTTCCCTAAACCTTTTGCTTTCCCCCTAGACCGTTTTCCTGACATAGAGTTGCCAATTTAGATGCTTTGGGTACTTTGCCACTGCTGATCAGTGTCAAAGTACAAGTGTTCCCTGTGTAAAGCGTAATGGTAATTGGTTGGCCATGATTGGTATGTTTGCCTTACTAGTAAAGTCCCTAGTGATGTGCACTGTGCGTGCCAGGGCTAGTAATGCAAAGGTGCGGGGAGAAGGGAACTCAGGCCTGCAGGGTAGGGCCTGCGCGCAGTTTGCTAGGTTAGCATGTTGTCCTGACATGTGCAACCACTTGTCAGGCCTTACTTTCCCTTTGCGTACACAGTGGACACTCCTGTGGTAGGTCCCGGATAACCCCTGGGCAGGGTGCAGTGTAAGTAAAAGGCAGGACATATTCTGAGGTGTGTGTTATGTCCTGACAGTGAAAAACACTCCATTTCGTTTTTCACTGGTGAAAGGCCATCCTGCCAATAGGACAGAATGGGGGAGGCTGGGTATTGTGTTTGTTAGCCTAGTTTCCCATAAGTTTAAAATGGAGAGGTGAAGTTTAGTATGTATGAACTCACAGTGTCATAACACATCTTTCTATGAAAGTGGTTTTGTCACTGTGTGTTCAGAAACCACTCTTTTAGAAAGTGGCTGAGTTTTGTGCTTTAAGCATTTCTGTGTGTCTCTGCTGAATGTGGATTGACTGTCTGGATCTGAGAGGGGAGAGGAGCTGGGGGAGGTCTTGAACCAGGGAGGGGTTGAGATGGCACCAGGCTGACCTGCATCTGGAGAGTAGGCGGAGGAGAAGCCCCGGGAGGTGAAGAGGCCTGGGTTGCGGCTATAAAACAATTGACCCATCTCCGGCTGAGTGATTAAGGATTCAGACCCCCAGTATCAAAGGGAGAAAGGTGACACTGGGAGGGAGACACACAGAACTGATTTAGGCAGGGGTCAGGGACCCCTGAGCACAACGAACTTCAAAGACATTTAGTGGTATAACTATGAGAGCTGAGACTCCTGAACGTTGGAATAGAAATGGATTGAGATTGAAAAGGCTTGGACCCATTTCGTGGTCAAGAGGAACCTCTGCTAAGGAAGGAACAACTGAAGAGACTGCTGGGATGGACCGACCCTTGCTTCGTGATCTGGGGCTGGTCTGCAGTCTGCTGTTTTAACCAAGGAAGAGGCTGTTGGGACTGTGCTTTGTGCGCTGGGTCCCCCTGCTTGAAGAAGACTGTGCTTTGTGCTGTGTCTTGTTACCCCAAGGGCCCGAGGTGAGCTGGCTCCCTGTTTAGAAACACAGGAACCTAAAAGTTTCCGGAGAAGTTTCAAGCTATGCGGTGGGTGCGTGTTGTAGCAGCTTGAGACCCTCGGAAGGTGTGCCCTGTGATCTTGGACACACGGAGGAGAAGTGAGACTCGGACGCGCTCGGTGCGTGTCGTGGTGCACAGGAGGAGTTGGTGAAGAGCGCCTGGTCAACGTGTGAATCGAAGGTGAAGTGAGTCTCGGTGCACTGCAGGCGTTGGTGAAGAGCGCCTGGTCAGCGTGTGCATCAAAGGTGATGTGAGACTCGGACATGCTGGGTGCGTGTCATGGTGCACTGCAGGCGCTGGTGAAGAGCACCTGGTCAGCGGGTGCATCGGAGGTGAAGGGAGTCTCGGACGCGCAGGGTGCGTGTCGTGGTGCACAGGAGGCGTTGGTGAGGAGCGCCTGGACAACGCGTGCATCGGAAGTGGAGTGAGTCTCGGACTCGCAGGGTGCGGGTCGGGGTGCACCGGAGGCGCTGGTGAAGAGCGCCTGGTCATCGAGTGCACCGGAGGAGAAGTGAGGCTCGGACAAGGTGAGCGTGTCGGGGTGCGGCCAAAGGCGTTGGTGAAGAGCGCCTAGATATCGGGGCACCGGAGTTGGAGTAAGTCTCAGTGAAGCAGTGTGCGTGCTTTGGTGCAACCTGGGACTGTGGAGGTGATCAGCTGATCATCGTGTGCACCGGAAGAAAGTGAGTCTCTGCAGCGCGGTGTGCGTGTCTTGGAGCCAACTGTGACCGCAGGAAGGAGTGCCTGGTGAACGTGCCCTCGGAGTCAACGTGAAGTCCCATCAGCATTGTGTGTGTGGCTTTGTGCCAGAGGAGACCCGGAGGGTGCTGTGGTGAACGTGCACCCAGAGTAATGTAATCTCAGAGGCATGGGGTACGTGTGCCCTGCGGCTGCCTGAGACCTTCCTACCAGTCGCGGCCTGGACCGGCAGCCCCGGAGTAGCTGAGCTGCCAAGCCGAGCCGCTGAGGCCCATTGAGAAAGTTCTGCACGGAAGGCCCAGTTCACTGAAGGAGGAGAGGAGAGTGGGGTCGCGCCCCCAGGTAACGTGGATCACTGCCTGGGCGGAGTGCAGGCTCGGAGGAACACTCTCTCAGCCTCTCAGTCCTTCTGGCAATGTGAGCCTTTTCTTCGGCTCAGATTGGGGCCCGTACTGACCAAAGGAGTGGCAGTACTGGGGCCAGAGTGAGAAGCTGTACTTTATGTCATCGTTGATACGTGTGGGGGGCAACTGTTATCGAAGAGGCTGACTGTCGTAATACACATTGCCAATATTGCTGCTAACGAACTGCCGGACTGTCTTATGACGCCTGACATTATTTCTGCATAACGAAGTACACGATTGTAGCGCTACGCATTGCATTATTTCTCCATTGCAAAGTACAGGATTGTAGCGGCCCGCATTGCATTATTTCTTCATTGCAAAGTACGTGATTGGGGTGTGACGCATTGCATTATTCCTTCATTGCGCAGTACATGATTGTAGCGGTACGCACTGCATTATTTCTCCCATTGCAAGGTACCGGGGTGTATCATTACGCATTGTATTATTTCTCCTTTGCCCAGCACAGGATTGTATCATTACGCAGCGCACTATTGTTTGTCCATTGCAACGTGTGTGATTCTAGCATTGCGACCAGCATAGCATTTTGAAAGCGGTGGTTGGGATTTGAACCTACCAGCCAGCTGGAACGAATATTACCCTTTATTATATGTTGGCTTTTGTATCCTGTGGTCTAATCGTATATCTTTTTATATAAAGTTTATACTTGTTTTATCAAACTCGTGTGGAGTCCATTTGTGGTGTCACCAGTGGGTTGCTGTGAGTGTGGTTGCACATACTGTACACTCGTGCCTTGGAGATAGGCCTGGCTGCTCGTGCCAAGCTACTAAGGGGGTGAGCAGGGCTATCTCAAACGGTGTCCTTACTTGGCTTAACGTTGAGTGAGGAGTCCCAGGTCTCGCATTTGGTGACAGTGGTGCGGGACTGGGACTCCGGCTTCCAACATGCGGTTAGCGGGAGTTTTTGCTGGATTTAGAGACGGAACGCCTACCTTGCATGTCATTAGCGATAAATATCGCTGGCATGCAAGGCGATAGAAAAAACGGGTGCTATCGCCGGAAAGCTGTCGCTAACACCTGTTAGCGACAGCTTGCTAATAGGGCGATACAAATATCGCCACTTTAGCGTCAGAAAAGTGCCGCTAAAGTGGCGATGAGTCCTTGATAATATGCCCCAAAATGCTGTGTAGAAACAGGTGGGCAATGTGATTGAAGCCAATAAGAATGTCATTGTGCTAATAATGGTTGGCCTTAATAACACATTATGACATCAAGAAAAGTATTCCATAGACAAACTTGCCCCGATCACAATTTTCAAGTTCCTTTAGCAGTTTTTAGTAAAAGCAAAACAAAATGGTCAGCAAAGTTAGGGGCATATTCTCAAGGACTTATCGCCGAGTTAGCGGCACGTTATCACAGCCAAAGTGGCGATAAATTTATCGCACCATTCACAAGCAGGTGCTAACAGCCGACATCACCAGTTTTCCTGTGATAGCAGCGGCAAAAAACATTGCCACAAATGATACCGGCAACTAACGCTAATGATATGCAGAGTAGGCGTTCCCGTGCAAAAAGCCGCGAAAACACCACTTCGCAACATTCTCAACGACCAGCCAGATCGGCGATAAGATTCAAAAACATGCGATAAGGCGCGTTAGCAGCAGGGATTTAACACCTGCTCTTACCTGGTGTTAAGTCGGACGACAACCTGCACCATGAAAGGGAGCCCAGCCCACAGCCACACCAGAAGAACAACAGGTGCCATGGAGCTACTGATCATGCAGCTTGGAGCCCCAAGAGGGCCACAACTCCCACCGCCACCACCCCCAGGCCCCCCCCCCCCCAGGACCCCTCCCGGACTACCGCACCGGCAGTGGGGTATGTGGCGTGCTAGGCCCCTTTGATTGGCAGGGTCACATGTCCTGTGATGCCTGTGCTGGATGGGTGTGGTGTGGGTCTGAACGAGCCCTCAGGGAGTGGCCGTGGCATGCTGACTACTAGACCAGTGATCAGCAGATCACTACAGGGACGACCTGGGACATTTAGCGATGTCGTCCCCCCCCTGTAAGCGTAAGCGGAGTGGACTGGCCTGGCGTATGGCAGGCCAGCGTAGGGGTGGGAACAATGAACCCGGGGCTCTGGGCGTGCTCCAGTTCTGGGCTGGACATGGAAGTAACTGATGCATGTGTCCCTGTTGTAGTGACTACGCCACCCGGACCGCAATCGGCACTGTTGCACCCTGTCACTCAAGTCCCACGACATGAGCAACATGGACGTCAGGGGGAATCTCTCACCCTACATTCAACCATACTCACATACGTGAATGATCAAAGGCATGACACATCTGTGCGATTCTGAATGTTTAATTCACATCCAGTGGAGTGTTGCAGCTGGAGCAGTACAGGGCCATGCAAACCCCACTTCACATTATTGGCCCGTGGAGGGCCAGCCAGAGTCCTTCAGGGAATGACAAGTACATCGGAAGGGGAAGAGTTCAGTCCGCAGTGTGATTGCTGTGTCATTGTTAACCAAACAGGAGATGGCAGTCCATGTCAAGGTCCAAGGTGATTCTTATCGCCGTCCCGGTGAGTTACTCGCGGTCATTTTCTGCGTTATCGCGAAACTATTGCATGTTACCGCCGTTTTGGGAATACGACGTTAACACAGTGTTATTTTCCCGCGATAGACTGCGATGTGAGAAGTTGCATTAAGCGAATTTGGCGATAGTTAACACACGTTCTTGAGAATATCCCCCCAAATTTGTTCCACCTTATTGGAAATGGGTGTTCATTACCCTAATGGGAGATTTGCAAAGGACCAACCGGCCCAAGCCACCTTCAGTATGAGGGGGTTAAATTTAACAATTGAATATACATTCAGCAAAATTTCACAATGTCAAAGATTTTCATATTATACCGAGACCTGAAAGTGAGCACAATCCACAGCATATAAAATGTAGCAAAAATATTGAAGAATTTACCTGGAATAAAAAACTAGCAGATGAACAAACTCAGTATATGCCGGGAAAAAGATAGTGTCTACAATATTAAGAGAAAACAACAAGAACATCAATGGCTTGAACTGTTAGATGTAATTCGCACATAAACCGCGAGGAAGTTCTGGGGGCTATTGGGGCTGAGAACCAATACAATCAGAATAGGGGGAGACTATCACATTCCATATTAGGTCTGGAAAGAACACTTAGCAACGCTCTATGGAAGACCAGCATCAAACACTTCACCGGGTGACAACTGCAGGGGATGAGCCAGTTACGTCACTTCACCCCAGGAGACCAAACAGCCTATTGATGAATGTAGTAACTCGAGGGCAGCTGGCCAAATGGTCTGTCCAGGGCAGTGAAGAAGTGAAATTCAACAGCCTGGAGTATGCTGGTGTCTACTATATTTAACTCAGTGAGGCACACAGAGCATGGTCTCCCATCCATTCAACCAATCTATAAATGAGGCCCTAGACATTCACCGCAGAGCTACAGGCTGATTGCTCTGCTCGACGCAGACGGGAAAATCTTTCCAAGCATTTACTAACTAACCTTCAAAAATAGGCAGACGAAGCCAGGAGATTAACGTTCCATCAATCCGGCTTCTGAAGAAATTGCTCCACTACTGATAACATCATGGCACTCGCTTTTTTAGCTCAGTGAGCAGTGAAGGTTAAAGGTAAGAGCTTATTTGTATGTTTCTTTGACTTCTTAACTTCTTTCGATAGAGTAAATAGAGCTAAACTATGGGTTAAACTGGATTTGTGGGGGATTGAGAATGGTCTGCTAAAGTTATCTCTATAGTGACAAGTGGGTGAGAGTGAATCATTTTCTCGGTAGAGGAATGTCACCAAAAATCCATACTTATAACCAGCTAAAGCAAGGCTGCAATTTAGCCCTGCTTCTGTTTAATTTATATATTTCAGACCTCACAGAGGTGCCGCAGCATGACAGGGGAGATTCCCCAAACTAGCAAATACCAAAATAGAATTATTGACTTATCCTGATTACTTAGTCACTCTTATTAACTACACAGCTTGGCCTCCAAAAATGGTTGACCAGTCTACATGCCTTCTACTTGGATAACAATCTACAGATTACGTGTTTCGTCGTGGGACCGGGTCACTGAACACACGCAGGAAGCGGCAGAATGAAGAGAAGCGTACTCGCTTAGATACTCACCCGTCGGCAGTGATTATTCAAATCCTAAGTGTATTGGGACACTACGGCGCGGCAAATTAGCTCCAACTTTGAACTAACGTTAGACACACCGCTTAACTTGGGATATTACCAGATCCATTTTAAATTAAGAATTACTATACACAGCCGGGACAGAAGTAGAACCGGTGGGGAGAACGGGACAAACTCGTCCATTTTGTTGTCAGCCCTGAAGAAGTTGTTTGGGATACTTCCCACGACGAAACACGTGTTGGCTGGGCAATTTCGTATGAAATAAAAGAACATCAGAACACCCAAACGACTTATTATTGGACAAACGTTTAAGAATAATTGATCTCACTGGGTTAACTTTATTACATAAAAGTGATAAAAGATATGAGTTGTATAATCAGACACTAATGTCAATGACACCAGCCTGTGCATAGGACAAGTGTTACATTTGAAAGGTGGACCGTATAGACGGTCCTGTGGGAGGGTTCAGGGTGTGTATTTCCCTCACCTCTTGCACCGCATAAAGAGTGAACAATTAATTACGCATACTCAGGAGGCGCCAATACCACACTCACGCAAAACCACCCCACCTTTGTTTCTTTCTGTCACTGGATATGTGTTCCTGGTAATAAAAAGGGGCCGAGCACACGTGCCCGTAGCCAGTTCCACTATCTATCCAAGTGTGTCCGTGTGGTCATTATGCATGAATTATGGCCCCGGGCCCTACCACATTACATTGTGCTGTGGACAGCGGACGCAGCTATGTCACCTCAGGCAGTGGGTAATAGCTTGGACATGTATCTAAGTCGTTGTCCCCTGTAAGCGACAATGTTGTAATGTAGCATGCTCCCGGAGGGCGGGCTCACACGAACGGAGTAATGAAGGAGCGCAAGACCGCTCGGGGTCCAGGATCATACATGCCAAGTGTTGTGTGTAACTGTATTGCCGCAGCATGAGCAAAATGCCCAGCCACATTAGCAGCGCCAGTTCAGCCAGGCATGTACTCTACATCTGTGTCCGCCCTATCCTTTACATAGGCTTACACTCACGTGGCCCACCACCTTCAATGGCCAACATCACAGTGTCGTTGTCAGGCTTGTGGACATGCGCAGACAGGCATGACAATACTGTGCTGTAGGAGTGCAAGTGATGCAATCGTGCAGCGCACATAAGTAAATGGGTACGGGGGAGAGAGGAGCAGCTGTGAGGCAACGTAACACACAGTGATGCCACTCATATGCTACATGCAAGTCATGTCAATAATGAATCACATAGTCCCACTCATCCCACCCCACCCCCAACAAGCCACTTCACATCCCATGAATGCAAGCAGATTACAAGCTTACACTAGGGATGAAAGCTCCTTTGTCTGAACTATCAGGCAGAAGCACATCTGCACCTCCGTCCTCGGAATTGCATGTGCCCGGCACCCCCCTGACAGATACTATAGCAGCTGATGACGACTCCCACACTACGCACATCCTGACGTAAAGACCAACGTATACACACCCCACACACAGAAGTCCTTGCTCGGTTATCTTGCATGGAATGGCCTTCACACTTACTCCCACAACATCCCAGGCGTACAACCGGTGCACACTATAACAACTCATTGATACGAGATGTGGCATTTCATCCACAGAACTGGCGCAGGTCAAAAAAGTGCTGCTTCAACAAGAGCCACTAACGCAATGGCCAAACATCCCGGACACATGCACAACCCCTGTCACTTGGAACTGTACCGTGCACGAATGTTGCATTCACTGGGGGCACTGCCATTGGCACTGCTGCGGATCAGTTACCGGCTAAGCTTCCGCCTTGCCAACGTCACCTGCGTTCAGCCTGTGTTGCATTGTCGATCGTGCATGTTAGAGTGGTCCATGGATGTCTGCCTATCCAACAGGACGGTAGCTGAACTGGATTTTGACATGTGTGTGCGCCCCCTGTTGGCCCACGACCAGGAGTGTCACTGTGATACCCGTTTATGGGATGCCTTGATGCCTGGCATACATGCTGGCAGCTGGACCTGGGAGATTGCACAAATCCTCGTGTGCAGTGACCACATTGAACCGCTCCCATATTGGGCTGTAGTGCTAATTGGTGAAAGGGGGTGGACGCAGCACATCTGTCCGGGACCTGCTAATGGATCGCCTCGCCCGTCCTGTTTGATGAAGTCGACACCGACCTCATGTTGGAAATGTTAGCCTACTGAAGCTGCAATCGCTTTCATGGACTCGAGTAACTACGTACCTGCAGCCAAAACTGATTGGAACACATTGCACATGTCCCGACACCTTGTTGCATCTTGGAGATCTGGTCACATATCCCACGACAACAGTGGACATGGCTGCACTCGCCTGGACTCCGAAAACATGAAGCGGACAACAACGCGTGTTAACACACACCTGTGAAAGGTGAGGCACTCCCCCGGAGTGGACAGCGGCGCTTGGCAAGGTTCCTCATTCTGACGTACTGCTGCATTGGTCTGCATGTTGTGGCACTTATCTTGCCCGCACTGACATGCATATGCTAATAAAGTCTACGCACCTTCACTTGTATTCGACTGTGATGAGTGTTGATTTGAATGACAATGTGTGTCTCAATGCCTATCTGGGTCACGGCCATACATGCGCATTGAAAGCATTACCCAGGGAGTGCCTCTTTTGTGGAACCACTGTCCCTACATTCATCCATACTTTCATTCTTAAATGGTCATGGCCATGACACATCAGTGTGAATTGGGATGTTTTATTCACATTCAGTGGAGTGTTGAAGCTGGGCCAGTACAGGGCCATGCAAACCCCACTTTACATTGTTGCCCCGTGGAGGGACAGCCAGAGTCCTTTCGGGATTGACAAGTTCATAGGGAGTGGAAGACTACAGTCCGCAGTGTGATTGCTGTGTCATTGGTAACCACACCAAATATGGAAGTCCATGTCGAGGTCCAAGGTGAGTGTCGCTCGGTGTATGGGGGACAGTGGGAGGTGTTATTCCAGGGCATGATGCAGAGGGCAGAACCAAGCTGAACACGGCCATATGGCGGAGATGAATGCTAACACTTCATTCTAACCACAAAGCCATATTCATCATCATCTTCGTCCTCTGATGTGTCAGGTGCCTCACATGCGGGTGGTGGTGTTCTGTCTGCATCACTGTGTGGCAGTGACACATCAGGGGACGGAGGTGGGCAATCTGCTGCACTGTGTGTCACTGACACTTCAGGGGGAGGAGATGTGGATGTGGCAGTGGCACCAGCATCCATCCACGCCAGGCCTTGTGGTGGCAATGCCATGACGAGGATCTGCTGGGCATGGAAGATCACAGCTACATCTCGCTGTTGTGCAGCTGTGGCACACATTCTTTCTGCCTGCATCCGCTCCAAGCTCTCCATCATTCTCCTTATGTGTCCCAACTCACGGATGACATCGCTGGGGCCACTCTGACTGTACAGTTGTTCTTGTCTCAGAGTCATGACTCCAGCGATGTCAGCCATGGCTTGTTGTACAGCAAGGAGCGGACAGTGGGTGTCCGTTAGGGACTGTGAGTGGTCCCTGATGGGACTTAGACACCCACGTATGGCATCCAGTTTGGCTGCCATGAGGTCGAACCCCACCCGCAGCTAGTCAGACATCTCCTCCTGGCAACCTAACCCACGGCATTGGGAGACCATATGTTGGTCGTGGGGGGTCCTGGGAGACAGCCGTGGTGGTGGGTGCTTCCTGTTGTGTGGCCTGTGCAGGGGGTGGGGTCTCATGGATGCAGCTGGGCTGCCCTGCTCCTGGAGGTGGTGTGTCAGAGCTGTCCCTGAGCTGTTGGAGTGCGACGGTGTAGATGTTGGGGAGGTCCTCTTCATCATCAGTGCTGTGTTGTTGGGTCTGCTCTGCAGGAGGTGTTGATTCTCCCTCTGCAATGTGAAGGGAAATGCAGATTGACATTGTGTTCACATGTATGTTCACGCATTGTGCAAGTTTACTGTCAGACTGCATGGCAATGTACATTGTGACTGTGTATGAGGAGACGCCTGTTTGAAGCGGGACACTTAGCATTTCTACACCATCAGGGATGTGAGGTTGTACTTGTACATTGTCATCTCACAGTTTCCTGCTATGCCAAATGCGAATGGACATTTTCTAAACACAGGCGGCAGCAGTTGTGTCCTCTGTTCTGTTGTGAAAGTGTTGCAGTTTGTACCACATTGTTGTCAATGTTGGGGTGCTCTGCATCTTGTGTGTGTGCTGCATTGTGCGTGATTTGCCCCTTCGGGTCTAATTTTGCTGTCCCTTATCCCTCTCAGGCGGTGTGCCTTTCACTTCTGTGCTTATGCAGTGCTGAGCTGTTGCAGACTTGGGTAAATTGGGCCCTTGGTCGGAGTTGTGACTCTTGGGCATGGTTTGTCCGCAGATGTGCTATACTTACTTGTGCATGTGTGCCATTGTGCCCATCTCCCCTCGTCCCCCCAGTCCCTGGTTGTTACTCACCCTGTTGCTGTTGGCTCAGGTCATGTTGTGCAGTGTCCGGTCTCCCGACTCCTGCCACCGTCTCCCCAATGATGGTCCCAGGCTGGTCCTCCGTGGGGCTTGTGGGGTTCTGGTTGTCCTCTGTTCTTGCTCCGGCTACCTCCATGGTGCTTTCGCAGTTGTTTGGGTCTTGTTTGTGTTTTTGGTTGCAGCTTTTATAGTGATTTTGGCCACCTGACTTGTCGGACTTGCAGGCTGGCGCAGCTTATCGCTGGTTTGGTATCGCGGTTGGGCCCATCGCGACTTATTTCGCGTTCGGGTTTGGATTTTTAACGCTGTCCTGGTGATGTTATCGCGGCCATTTGACGCGTTATCGGGAGACTATCGCATGTTACCGCCGTGTTGAGAATACGACGTTAACACAGAGTTATTTTCCCACGATAGACGGCGATATGAAAACATGCGTTAGCCTTTTTTGGTGATGATTATTGCACGTTCTTGAGAATATCCCCCATTATCTGTTTATGTCCCGAGTTAATGGACATTGATTAGAATCTACTGAATCAGTTTTTGGAAACATGAGGCAATTTTATACTGTTTTGGGACACTTCATCAATGCATGTGGGACAGTTAAAGATATTTTTATCTTTAGAAATTAGGAAGTGGGAAGGTACACTTTTGATGACAAACATTGGACAATTAGAACAAAGGGAATACATTTTTATGCCTTCTTCTAACATTTTTAAATTTGGGTGGGGTGTCAATATTTAACTTCACGTTTTTTTTTTTTTACATTTTTCACATAGATCATTTTAAATAACTAAAACAATAAAATTGTATCTGATCTGATCAGTAGCTCTTTCATAGATGATAACTATTGGCTTGCCAGTGCTTGTTATTATACGTTTTCTGCACTGTTTGAATAGTGGGTTTTAAAATTACCGCAGTTTCTCAATTTAAATTGTTTATTTTTTTTACAGTTTATTCATCAAATGTGAACTTCATATCAGATGTATTCACCAGGTGAAAATGTATACATCAGTTAACGATGCAAAGGCATCCTTGTGAGCATCCAAATAGCAACAGTGCAATCAAATATTGCTTTCTTTACTTAGCATAAAATGTGTGTAGGATACTGAGAGATTTCTTTTTTTATATCTCTGTTTATTGTCATTTGGTTCTATGAACACACTTCACAACCTATATTTGTGCATAGAATGAACCTGGGGCGACCCTGTGCTTTTCAAAACCGGCCTCCAAGGGCTCCAGCCCACCCTGAAATGCCCGGTGGAAAAAATGCCAGCCCAGACCTGCTTTTGGAATTATTACTTGGATGCCAGCAAGCTACCAAGGAACGTTGAAACATGCCTCACCTCCTCAAAGCAGAAATTAATCTTTTCTTATTCGCTCGTCTGTTTTTTAATTGGGTTTTTTGGGTTGAGACTGAGTCTTCTTATATAATCAGTAAATGTTTTTTTGCTAGCTCACAGTACCACATCTGAACCCTTAACCAATTCTGTTGCACCATGAAATATAACTTAAAGAATGTACTGTTAGCTGATAAAAGTCTATCTTAATCTCTTTCAATTCAAAAACAAAAATGCCAGATGTTACTTTTGATTAAAAGGTGTTACTTTTCATATCTGGAAGCAGATTGAATGAACATGTTCTCACACACATAGCTAAAATGTGGTTTAATTACCTTCTCAACAGGCTATAATTCGATGAATACCTAATAGTGGCTTCCTATTTTAACATGTTTGGTCATGTTCTTGATATTACCTGGAATTAATCACAACTGTATTGAGTTTTCCTTACTGTTGATAATATGTTTTCTTTTACAAATTAAATGGCAGAAAAAAAGTAAAGGTTTGAAATAGGATACTTGTGTGATGGATGCTTCTTGAAATACGAATGTGAGCAAGCAATCACAATAAAACTTGCCATCACCCTGTAGCACTTAGGGGATGGTCTGTGTGTTCCTATGGGTTTCTTTTCATATGTATATGCAGTTTTTAAGGGACTGGGACGGCTAAAAGGAATACATCTGTTAATACTTTGTAAATGTATATTTAGGCTTTCATTATTCATTCGTTATCTATTTTGATGTATGTGGGAAGGAAGGTGGACCTAGATTAGTTAAGAACTATGATGGTTGTCTATATATATATATATATATATATATATATATATATATCAACAAGTTGCCTGCTGAAGAGAGAGCCACACAACAGGTAAGTCTTTGCCAACTAATATTTATTGCAGGGTACAGCGAGGAAAAAGCCGTGGATCACACAATTCAAGTCCAGTTTTCACCTGACGCGTTTCGTGCAGAATTGCACTTCCTCAAAGGCACCTGGACGAGCAACAGACAAGGCATTCTGTCAGCACCATTTTATAATTCATACACCCCGCCCAGATAGGCGCGGCTCTCTCGTGGCCTGCTGGATGTTGTAGTCCATTGTGTTGCTACTGTGAGCTGCCATGTCCGTGCTCATTGTCAAAAATAAAGCCCAAGTGGGTTGCGATACAGGGCTTGAATCCCGCTGGTACAATGAATCCTCCAACAACAGGCACCTGTCCCATAAGCAGCGGCGTCGATTGGCATCGCTGCAGGATGCCGAAACAACAGCGGGACTCTCTCTGCGGCTCAGGCAAAGCCGCAAAAATCCAATCAATAAGTTGCCTGCTGAAGAGAGAGCCACACAACAGGTAAGTCTTTTGCCAACTAATATTTATTGCAGGGTACAGCGAGGAAAAAGCCGTGGATCACACAATTCAAGTCCAGTTTTCACCTGACGCGTTTCGTTGCAGAATTGCACTTCCTCAAAGGCACCTGGACGAGCAACAGACAAGGCATTCTGTCAGCACCATTTTATAATTCATACACCACGCCCAGATAGGCGCGGCCTCTCTCGTGGCCTGCTGGATGTTGTAGTCCATTGTGTTGCTACTGTAAGCTGCCATGTCCGTGCTCATTGTCAAAAATAAAGCCCAAGTGGGTTGCGATACAGGGCTTGAATCCCCGCTGGTACAATGAATCCTCCAACAACAGGCACCTGTCCCATAAGCAGCGGCGTCGATTGGCGTCGCTGCAGGATGCTAGACAGCAACGGGACTCTCTCTGCCGCTCAGGCAAAGCCGCAAAAATCCAATCAACAAGTTGCCTGCTGAAGAGAGAGCCACACAACAGGTAAGTCTTTGCCAACTAATATTTATTGCAGGGTACAGCGAGGATCAAGCCGTGGATCACACAATTCAAGTCCAGTTTTCACCTGACGCGTTTCGTGCAGAATTGCACTTCCTCAAAGGCACCTGGACGAGCAACAGACAAAGGCATTCTGTCAGCACCATTTTATAATTCATACACCCCGCCCAGATAGGCGCGGCTCTCTCGTGGCCTGCTGGATGTTGTAGTCCATTGTGTTGCTACTGTGAGCTGCCATGTCCGTGCTCATTGTCAAAAATAAAGCCCAAGTGGGTTGCGATACAGGGCTTGAATCCCCGCTGGTACAATGAATCCTCCAACAACAGGCACCTGTCCCATAAGCAGCGGCGTCGATTAGCGTCGCTGCAGGATGCTGAAGCAGCAACGGGACTCTCTGCGGCTCAGGCAAAGCCGCAAAAATCCAATCAACAAGTTGCCTGCTGAAGAGAGCCACACAACAGGTAAGTCTTTGCCAACTAATATTTATTGCAGGGTACAGCGAGGAAAAAGCCGTGGATCACACAATTCAAGTCCAGTTTTCACCTGACGCAGTTTCGTGCAGAATTGCACTTCCTCAAAGGCACCTGGACGAGCAACAGACAAGGCATTCTGTCAGCACCATTTTATAATTCATACACCCCGCCCAGATAGGCGCGGCCTCTCTCGTGGCCTGCTGGATGTTGTAGTCCATTGTGTTGCTACTGTGAGCTGCCATGTCCAGGTGCCTTTGAGGAAGTGCAATTCTGCACGAAACGCGTCAGGTGAAAACTGGACTTGAATTGTGTGATCCACGGCTTTTTCCTCGCTGCTACCCTGCAATAAATATTAGTTGGCAAAGACTTACCTGTTGTGTGGCTCTCTCTTCAGCAGGCAACCTGTTGATTGGATTCTTGCGGCTTTGCTGAGCGCGAGAGATCCCGTTATGTTTGACATCCTGCAGCGACGCCATCGACGCCACTGCTATGGGACAGGTGCCTGTTGTTGGAGATTCATTGCCAGCGGGATTCAAGCCCTGCATCGCAACCCGCGAGCTTTATTTTGACAGTGAGCTACGGACATGGCGCTACGTGCAACAGCAATGGACTACAACGAGCATGCCAGAGAGCAGCGCATCTGGGCGGTATATGAATTATAAAGCGACTGCTGACAGAATGTCTTGTCTGCTGCGTCCAGGTGCCTTGACAAGTGCAATTCTGCAGCGGCGTCGAATGTGAAAACTGGACTTAATTGTGTGATCCACGACTTTTTCCTAGCTGTATCCTGCAGTAAATATTAGTTGGCAAGGACACCTGTTGTGTGGCTCTCTCTTCAGCAGGCAACTGTTGATTGGATTTCTGGCGACACTGAGCGCAGAGAGAGTCCGTGTCATCTTCGGCATCTAGCGGCCATGTCGGCCGCTGCTATGGGACAGGTGCTTGTTGGAGGATTCAGTAGCGCCAGCGGGATCAAGCCCTGTATCGCAACCCACTTAGGCTTTATTTCTGACAATGAGCTACGGACATGTCAGCTCACGGTAGCAGCACAATGGACTACAACATCCAGCAGGCACGAAGAGAGGCCACGCTATCTGGGCGGAGTGTAGAACCATAAAGCGGTGCTGACAGAATGCCTTGTCTGTTGCTCGTCCAGGTGCTGCGAAGTGCAATTCTGCACGACGCGTCAGGTGAAAACTGGACTGAGTTGTGTGATCCACGGCTTTCCTCGCTGCACTGCAATAAATATTGGTTGGCAAAAACTACCTGTTGTGTGATATCTCTTCAGCGGGCGGCTTATTGATTGGATTTTGTGGCTTTGCCTGAGCGCGAGAGAGAGTCCTGTTACTGTCCTGCATCCTGCAGCGAGCCATCGTCGCGCATGCCTATGGGACAAGTGCGCCTGTTGTTTGAGGATTCATTGTACAGCGGGATTCAAGCCCTGTATCGCAACCCACTTGAGGCTTTATTTTTGACAATGAGCACGGTCATGGCAGCTCACAGTAGCAACACAATGGACTACAACATCCAGCAGGCTCAGAGAGGCAGCGCCTATCTGAGCGAGGTGTATGAATTATAAAGCGGTGCTGACAGAATGCCTTGTCTGTTGCTCGTCCAGGTGCCTTTGAGGAAGTGCAATTCTGCGCGAAGCGCATCAGGTGAACTGGACTTAATTGTGTGATCACGCTTTCTCGCTATACCTGCAATGATATTAGTTGGCAAAGACTTACTACCTGTGTGGCTCTCTCTTCAGCAGGCAACTTGTTGATTGGATATATATATATATATATGTATATATATATATATATATATATATATATATATATATATATATATATATATATGTATATATTTATATATATTACCTACTGAAGTCGCCAGTAGGTAGTTATAGTTAGGACCTAGTTTCCATAGGAAAAGCGTTTTTGTTTCCCAATAACTTTGGCGCCGTTTGACGAATCTTCGTGAAATTTTCAAAACTAGTGGGCGCTCCGGTCATCTCCTGTCTTGAACGTTTTGGGGTGATTCGTCAAGTGGGGGCCGAGAAAAAAGAGGGGTCCAAAAACACGTTTTCCCCATGTTATTTTCCATAGGAAACTTTAGACAAAGCTACAGCCCGCACTGCTGAGCGGAATTACACCAAATTTGGCAAAAGGTAGGTCTTGGTTCAGAAAGATCCCTTTTTGTTAAATGAGTGTAAATCCGTTCAGTAGTTCCTGAGAAATTAGAAAAGAAAAAGTTTCGATATCTATGGCCGCGGTGGATTCGCGAACCCTCCCGAGCACCAGCTTCACTCTGATTGGCTGCCAGCACTCCAAACCAGGAAGTGTTGGCAGCCATCTTGTGACTCCGGTGAGAACCGAGTCACAAGAAAACAGTAAAAAGGTTAAAAACAGAAAAGGGGGCAGGGTAAAAACACCTGACCCCCTAGGCCTGCTCAGGGGTCCCACAAGGTCTCCCAGGGCCCAAAAGCATTTTTTAAAATAATTTTGGCGGAATACGCGTTGGGGTCGCGAATCCTGCCGAAATTATTAAAAAAATGAAGCGTGGGCACCCGCGCTTCAGTTAAATGAGGCCCCCGGGTGGGCCAGGTCCCAGGGGCATTGCCCAAATAATAATAGCGGGGGCCCGCGGGGCCCCTGCAGCCCGAGGACCGCCACCTCCCGGGGCTTTGGAAGAAAAATGCATGGGGGTCCCACCCCCCATGCTGCCCCGGGGACTGCCACCTCCTCGAGGCTTTTTTAATTGTATGGAGAGGCACGCGGCCCCCCGCACCCCCGGGGACCGCCACCTCCCCGGGGGCTCTGTTTTTAAAAAAAAAGAAGTGTGGGGTGGGGCAAGAGCCTCTCTACACGCCCCGGGGACCACCACCTCCCCGGGGCACTCTTTTTTCAATTTCGGGGGTCCTTTACGGACCCCCAAACCCGGGGACCACCACCTCCCTGGGGCTTTCTAAATGAAGGGAGGGGGGCCGCGTGGCCCCCCTCCAGGAGCCCTCAATGGCCCTGGGGACCGCCACCCCCACAGGGCTGGCTCCTGCAGTGTCCCGGGGTGCCCACCCCCGGGACACTGCTGTTTGCTAAGGCAGGGCGGGAGCCGTGCGGCTCCCGCACTGTCATAGCAAACACTGGTTTGGATTTTGAGCGAGAGCAGGTTTCCTGCTCTCGCTTCAAATCAAAGCAGATCACTTTCCACAAGGGGAGTTGCATGTCAGCAGATCCCCTTGTGGAAAAGCAATGCCGGCTACCGCAGGAGGCGGGGAGCCGGCGGGACCGTGGGGGCATAACGGAGTGGCCAGGCCCCGGGGATGGGGTTCCCTGGGCTAGAAGTGGCCCGGGATGGGGGCCATGCGGCCCGCCTCCCCCCCCAAAAAATAAATACATTTTTAAAAAAAGGAAAGGCCGGCCCCAGGGGATGGGTCCCTGGGGCCATAAATGGCCTGAGGAGGGGGGCCACGCGGCCCCCCTCCAAATATTTGTTAAAAAAATTTAAATACTGGCCATGCCCTGGGGGATGGGGTCCCCGGGGCTGAATATGGCCTCGGGAGGGGGGCCACGCGGCCCCCTTCCCGTATTTTAAAAAAAAATTAAACAAAATAGGGGTCGGGCCCTGGGTGATGGGGTCCCCAGGGCCCAAAAAATAGGAAAAGAAGGGGGGCCACACAGCCCCCCTTCTAAAAATAAAAATAAAAAATAAACAATCGGTCTCGCGCCGGAGGCCCCGCCCCCTCAGTGCATCACTCTGCAAACGCGTCCCGTGGCGTGTTGTAAGTTGGGGAATTAATTCCCCTTGAGTACTGGGGGTCCCTGGGGGCCAACTAGCCCACCAGGTACCTCCAGTTTGCACCACAGAGCTGCGTTGCAGAGAGGTGGTCTGAGGCCACGCCCCTTTACACTCTCTGCAACGCAGCTCTGTGGCGCTTACTGGAGGTACCTGGTGGGCTAGTTGGACCCCAGGGACCCTCCAGGATTCAAGGGGACTTAATCCCAACTCAAAGCTTACCACGGGCGCGTTTCACTTTTGACATCAGGCCCCACCCCCTCCCTTCACCACTGTGCAAGCGGGCCCTCTGGTGCGTCGCCATTAGGTAGTTATAGTTAGGACCTAGTTTCCATAGGAAAAGCATTTTTTGACTTGGCTCTAACTTTGGCGTTGTTTGACCAATCTGCTTGAAATTTTCCCAAAAAAGTGTCACAGTGGGTACTATTGTTATGCAAAGTTTGGGGGTGATCCATGCATTGGGGACCGAGAATTTGGGGCATAAAATAAGTGTGCGTTTGTAATGTTAATTCCCATAAGAACCCTTAGCCACACCTACAGCCCAAACCGCTGAACGGACTTACACCAAATATGGTAGGGAGGTAGATGTGGGTTCAAGGAAGTGTCTTTTGTTTATTTGGTGTAAATCTATTCAGTAGTTGTTGAGAAATGTAAGTTTAAAATATGGTGATATCCCTGGCCACTGATATTTTGTGGTGGCTCAGCGAGTAATCGCGATTGCACGCTGTTGGACTTGGCCCTTTTTGCAGGGTCATCCCTAAACTTTTTGCTTTCCTCCTAGCTTTTTTTCTGACATGGTGTTGGTGGTTTTAGGACTCTTGGCACTTTAGCACTGCTGTTCAGTGTAAAGTGCATGTGCTCTCTGTGGTAAACATGGTAAGATTGGTCTACACCTGTTTGGCATATTTAATTTACCTGTCAGTCCCTTGTAAAGTGGTATCCCGGATACCCGGGGCCGGCAAATTAAATGCTACTGGTGGGCTTGCAGCGCTGATTGCGCCACCCACCAAAGTAGCCTTTCACACCTATCTCAGGCCTCTGCCATTGCAGGGCCTGTGCGCGCAGTGTTACTGCCGCTGTGACGTGACACCTAAAGTGTGTGCCACGTCTGTGACCCCCCCTTTTACTGCATGTCAGTCACCCCTAAGGTAGGCCCTAGCTAGCCCTATGGGCAGGGTGCATTGTAGGTAAAAGGTAGGACATGTACCTTAAGTGTGTGACATGTCCTGGTAGTGTCAAACAGCCATTTTGGTTTCTCACTGCTGTGAGGCTGCCCTCCCATAGGAATGCATTTCGGATTCCCTGATAAGTGTTTCAGTGGTAATTCCTGATATAAGAGGAGCAGCGTGGTCAAGTTTGGTATGTTTGGTATGTTTGGAATAGTGATAATAAATGCTACGCAATGGTGTGCGCGGATTTATTATCACCATTTTAGAAGTGCCACTTTTAGAAGTTGGCATTTCTGTGTGCTATGTGTCTGCCTGCCTGATGTGGATTGCATGTCTGGCTTTGGAGTGACAGGGGCTGGTGAGGTGTGTGTGGCTCCAGGGAGGGCAGGGTGAGTCAGCGCTAGGCTGAATAGGGGATCTGCATTTGGAGTAGTGGGGGGAGTAGTCCCCTGACCCTGAATAGGTCTGTGCCTGCCTGAGTGGATGCTGGCTCCGCCCCCCTGTGGTGGTCTGATGACCGAGCCCCCACCTGACAATAGGGAAGAGGAGCCCTGTAAACAGAGTGCTCCAAAAAACCCCAGAACCAGTTCAGACTGGTTCCCCAAGCCCTGTGCCAAGGGCAGACAAAGGAAAATGCTGTATAAGTACTGGGGCTGTGACCCCATGAGATGTGCTTTTTGTGGGTGCCGTTTGGTGCCTACTTGCGGCCAGCAGGCTGCCAGCCTGCCAGGAGGAACCGCCGCTGGGGATGGACTGGCTGCCCTGCTATGCAGCTGAAGGGTCTGTTTGCCACGGAGCCCCAGCGTGCTGGCCTGCCTGTTGCTTTCTTTGCCCAGCCTTCTCCCCTTGAACTTTGGGGTCCCTGCGCCTCGTGGGCGCTACACCTTTATTTTCGTTGGTTTCTGCCAGGAGAGGAGGAGCGCGTGGGCTCTGCAGTGCCGAGGGGATCCCGACGTGGGGATTCCCCCTCCTTTCCAGAGGGCAGCGGGAGCCTACCCCGCATTTCTGTCTTTGAGCCAAGCGGGAGCCTACCCCGCATCGTGGATACTTTGGCAACAGAGCGGGAGCCCACCCGCACTGCCGCTGCTGAGAAGAGCGGGAGCCCACCCCGCATTTGTCTGTGTTTAGAGGTGGGAGCCCACCCCGCCTTTATGCCACAAGGAGCAGGAGCCTACCCCGCGCTGTGGTGAGGAGAGCCGCTGCCGCCGCTGCCGCAGAGTGAACCGGACGCCAGGCAAGTGCCGCCTGGTTGTGGGTGGAGCCTCACCCGGCCGGCAGGAAGGAAGCTGCCGGAAGTCAGGCACGACTCCTGGAGGAAGGCGGGGCCCCCGTGTACCGGTGGGAGCCCCGCGAGTCGTGTCCTGCCCAAAGAGATGCCGCCGAGCCTCCCCAGCGTGGGAGGAGTCCCCAGAAGGAGACCGGAGGAGGCACGTAGGTGGCCGTGCGGTGAGGAGTCCTAGGGCTGTTCTTCTTTGTTTTGGCATTTTTTTTTGTTGTCGGCAGGGTGGCCGGAGGAGGTCGCCCCGCCAGAGGGGACAGTGCGTGTCCTGCGTGCCTGAGGAGTATCGGAACCAGGGAACTGGCAGGAGAGCACTAGGGAACGAATCCCCGGGACGGAGGGGCTCCCAGGGGCTTTAAGTGGCGCCCCGGGTTGTGTGCCTGATTCCTGCACCATAAGGAGTCCCGGTGAGAGGGACTCGTAAGAGGCTCAGGTGGTGCCTAAAGGGTTGCCGTTTTCTTCTCCAGAGGCACAGTGGTGCCAAGGCCCATTTTCATAGCTGCCCTGCAGGAGAGCGGGCAGCTGCAACGTTGGGGCAATGTTTGGTTCCCTGAGTGGGAGCTGAGAGGCACAGTAGTGCCAGTGCTTAATTTTCTCAGCTGCGCTGCGAGAGCGCGGGCAGCTACAACGGAGGGGGTCACTTCTTTTAATAATGAGGAGGGGGTGAGTGGCACCCGACGCCCCTAGTGCTTTGCGCACTTTGCTTTTGCTGCATTGGCAGCCAGAGGGCCACTTGGAAGGCCCTAGAATTGCGCACTGACATTTTGGACAAAGGGCATTTGAGCCCCAGTGAAAGGCCAGATGGCCTGGGGTCAGGTTTGGTACCTGTGTGTACCAGGAGGGCGCAAGGCCCTAAATGAAGGTGATGTATGCACCTAGGAATTGTCACTAAGGTGCCCTCCTGCTTGTGATTTGTGCATAATGTGTTTATGCTTGTGAGGCCTATTGCGTAATGTGTTTATGCTTATGAGGTTTGGGCCTAATGTGTTTTATGCCTACTGTGATGCACACATAATGCGTTCATGATGCTATATATATAATGCTGAGTTCATTATTGTGCCAGTGGTTACTGGTTGTGTTTTAAATTTGCAACTTGTGCTTTATGATGGTTCTGACAGTGGCCCAATTGGCCCTGTCATGTATATAATCCCCCTGTAAATTATTGCCTGGTGCCAGTTGGCACAGTGTATATTTTGTGATTTTGATTCTAATGTGTTTATGATAATACAAAGGCGATTTTTGATATATCCTTGTGTGGAGTTTCTTTTGTGGTGTGCCTAGTGTGTTGCTGCTGTGTGTGTGTGTTGCGCAAACGCTTTACACATTGCCTCTGGGATAAGCCTGACTGCTCGTGCCAAGCTACCAAGGGGGTGAGCAGGGGTTATCTTCAGTGTGTAACTCCCTTGCCCTGACTAGAGTGGTGGTTTCTGCCTGGCTTAGGCGCTTGCACTAGCCAACCAGAAATCCCATTTCTAACACACGCGCTAATGTGAATGCTCGATCTAAGGGGTCGATTTCTTTGCTAGAAGAATAGCCCTAACTTATTACAATGCTGCCTGCCATTTCTGAGTTGCAAGGTTTTGGCTCATATTTGCTTTGCAACCTTTTCTAAGAGATAAGAAATTCATATTTCAGCGGTTTTGCACAAGCTGAGGCAATAGACAAACTCGTGCTACCCGTATTTTAAGGAATTGTGACTGCACTGATTTTAATAGAGAGATTTGAGAGTGATTATGCCTGCATTTTAAAATAAAAATAACTTTTAGTATTTTAGCTGTCATTACCTGTTTGGGGGAAGTGAAGGTGGCTAGGGCAACTCTCCGGTCCACCGCGGTCGCGTTTACTAACGGCCGATTGAGTGGAGAGAGGATGCCTGGGAGGGGAAGTGGCAACCCGACTTTGGCGGCCATTTTGGAGAGGTTCGCGGTCTAGCTGCTACCTCCGGGGGGCATAAATTTCAGCGCGCGCTCGGACGCGCAGCGGTTTTGCACAGGCTGAGGCAATAGACAAACTCGCGCTACCCGGATTTTAAGGAATTGTGACTGCACTGATTTTAATAGAGAGATTTGAGAGTGATTATGCCTGCATTTTAAAATAAAAATAACTTTTAGTATTTTAGCTGTCATTACCTGTTTGGGGGAAGTGAAGGTGGCTAGGGCAACTCTCCGGTCCACTGCGGTCGCGTTTACTAACGGCCGATTGAGTGGAGAGAGGATGCCTGGGAGGGGAAGTGGCAACCCGACTTTGGCGGCCATTTTGGAGAGGTTAGCGGTCTAGCTGCTACCTCCGGGGGGCATAAATTTCAGCGTGCGCTCGGACGCACTAGCGGTTTTGCACAGGCTGAGGCAATAGACAAACTCGCTACCCGGATTTAAGGAATTGTGACTGCACTGATTTTAATAAGAGATTTGAGAGTGATTATGCCTGCATTTTAAAATAAAAATAACTTTTAGTATTTTAGCTGTCATTACCTGTTTGGGGGAAGTGAAGGAGGCTAGGGCAACTCTCCGGTCCACCGCGGTCGCGTTTATTAACGGCCGATTGAGTGGAGAGAGGCTGCCTGGGAGGGAAGTGGTAACCCGACTTTGGCGGCCATTTTGGAAGGTTAGCGGTCTAGCTGCTACCTCCGGGTGGCATAAATTTCAGCGCGCTCGGACGCGCTAGCCGGTTTTGCACAGGCTGAGGCAATAGACAAACTCGCGCTACCAGATTTTAAGGAATTGTGACTGCACTGATTTTAATAGAGAGATTTGAGAGTGATTATGCCTGCATTTTAAAATAAAAATAACCTTTAGTATTTTAGCTGTCATTACCTGTTTGGGGAAGTAGAAGGTGGCTAGGGCAACTCTCCGGTCCACCGCGGTCGCGTTTACTAACGGCCGATTGAGTGGAGAGAGGCTGCCTGGGAGGAAGTGGTAACCCGACTTTGGCGGCCATTTTGGAGAGGTTAGCGGTCTAGCTGCTACCTCCGGGTGGCATAAATTTCCAGCGCGCTCGGACGCGCAGCGAGCCGCGCACAGCGGGTGCGCCAAGGCGCGCCTAAGGCAAGCTCGTCTGCGCCCGTCCGCGCCTTGACGCTGCCGGCTGCCACGAAACTCCGCCAGTTTGAACAGGGAGAAGATGGCGGTCTTAAGGTACTCTAAGGAGGAGTTATTGGACCTAAGGGAGAACATGCTGGGCAGGGGTTGTGAGGGAAAGCTCTTAGGAGCTATAGGGATACAAGGCAGGAGGTGTGGTCAATGTGGTAGGTCGACATCACAGGTCAGGCAAACAGCCGACCCCCTCTGCTCCCAGACCCAAAGCAAGCAAGCTAATAAAACCAATAAAGCACCAGGACGGGTAGCATGTACCCAGGGGAAGGAAAAACAGGAGCCCTTTCAGGCATTATATATGAATGCTAGATCTATCCCTAAACACTTCGCAGAACTGTGGGACCTGCTGGAGGATCTGAAGCCGGACATATGTCTTATTTCTGAAACTTGGATGCAAAGTCACTCCCCCCAGTTATGGCCTCTGCGTTCCCGGACGAGTATACCGTCACAAGATTAGACAGAGTGAACAAAAGGGGGGGTGGCCTGGCTATAGCCTTACGGGTCCCACACTACATTAAGGTACTTGATTCAGTATTAACAGATGGGATGGAACTGTTGGTGTTTCGACTGCAGTCTTGGAAAGGGACCAGTGGGATGGGGGCAGTAGTATATCATCCACCAGGAGAAAGTAATAAATTGTTCTGCACCTCATTACTGGAGAGCCTCGCCCCGTATATCCTGCAATCCGAGTTCTTTTTTTTGGTTAGCGACTTTAATCACCATTTAGATGACCCCTCTAATTTAGATACGAAATGTCTGTTGTCAGCCATGGAGTTGTTGGGTCTCTCTCCAAGAATTCATGAACCTACCCGTATTGCAGGGCATACCTTGGATAATATCTTTGCAAACATAGACTTATCAGTGGAATCCCCGTGGCCACTAACCTGGACCGATCATTTTGCGCTTAAATTCACCTTGAGCAGGGCGGTTAGAGGACGCCAGTCCCAATGTAGAATGAGTCCTCATAGAGCTTGGAGGAAAGTCACCCCTATGGCATTTAGTCAGGTCTTTAGATCCCCCTCCTTCGATAAAGAGAGGGAAGTGATAATGCCTTAGGAAAATGGGAGGCCTCAATTGGAGACACGCTAAATATCATGCGCCGTGCAGGGTAGTACGAACGCAGGAAAGGGCTGTCTCAGCCCCTGGTACTCTGAAAGTCTTAAGAAGGAAAAGGCCAGGTGTAGAGGCAGAGAAAGAAAATGGAGGAAAACCAAGCGGCCAGAGGATAAACTGGCCTTTTCAGTAGCACACAAAGCCTATTTAACAAACTGTAACTCAGTAAGAAGAGACCACCTAGGCTCGAGAATACGGGAGGCAAAGAACTCTTCGAAGGAGCTCTTTAAAATACTCAAAGAGTTCACAAACCCTAAAGCTAACAGTCCCTCTATACCCCCGACACAAACACTAGGTGATAACATAGCAAATCATTTTAGGGATAAGGTAGACAAGATCTACAGCTCTCTAGCTGCAGGAGCTGCACCGAAGGGGTTGGCCCCTCCGAAGAGAGACCCCACACTACCTAGACTCGACGCATTCACAGCTATTACCACAGAGCAAGTGGCAGCAGTGTTGGCACAAACAAAATCAGGTGCCCCCTCAGACCCGAGCGGTGCCATTTATAATGGCTGAACTCGCCCCCAATTTTAGCTCCGTCGCTAGCGGAGGTTTGTAACATCTCCTGGCTACGGCCGTATTTCCCAGGAAATGGAAAAAGCGCATATAAAACCTTTGCTAAAGAAGGCTCTGGCAGACCCGGCGGACCTTCAAAATTATAGACCAATCTCCCTCCTCCCTTGCAGCTCGAAGGTCATGGAGATATTGGTAAACAAACAACTTACGGGATATCTGGAGCAGTATGGGTTATTGGACCCCTCGCAATCAGGTTTCCGTGCAGCCCATAGCACGGAGGCGGCACTGGTGGAGGTCATGGATACGATCAGGATGTCACTGGACAGAGGGATGCCCACCATGCTAGTGCTCCTTGATCTATCGGCAGCCTTTGACACCATCTCTCATCGTGTCCTGTTGGACAGGCTGCAGGAGATTGGTGTCGAAGGCTTGGCTTGGATGTGGCTGCAGAGCTTTCTTAACAATAGAGCACAATGTGTCCAATTAGACACATTCGTCTCTCAGACCACCGCAGTAGACAAGGGGTCCCGCAGGGCCTCCATCTTAAGCCCCACATTATTCAACATCTATGTGGCACCGCTGGCCTCCATCATAAGATCTTGCGGTTTTTGAGACAATCTCGTATGCGGATGACACGCAGGTGATAATCCCCATCGAGACGGACCCAGTAAAAGCCAGAGCAAAGTTTAAATCCTGCATGCTGAAAATTGCCGCTTGGATGAGCGAGAATTTTCTGCAGCTCAACTCCAATAAGACGGAGATCCTTCTGTTTGGAAAGGCGACGGAATTATGGTCGTCGGACTGGTGGCCGGAGGAATTGGGGGAGGCACCCAATCCAACCACTCAGGCACGGAATTTGGGTATCCTGTTTGATAATAAGCTTTCGATGGAGGAACACGTGAAGTCAGTATCGGGCACATGCTTTGGCATCATGCGGATGCTGAGGAAGATTTTTCCTTGGATCCCTTTGGAGGCCAGAAAGACCCTAGTACAGGCACTACTAGTTAGTAGACTGGACTATGGGAACGCACTACTAGTAGGAATTAGGGAGGACCTTGCGTCTAGGCTACAGGTAGTGCAAAATACGGCAGCCCGACTGGTCCTCAACAAACCAGTACGTACCCCCTCCCGTCCTCTTTTGCAACAATTACACTGGCTGCCCATGAGGAAGAGAGCAGTGTTTAAGCTTTTGACGTCGGTGTTTAAAGCACAGCAGGGCATCGGCCCGGTCTACCTAAGGAAGAAATTAGTTTCCTATATACCTGCCCGTTTATTGAGATCTAGCAATCGTAATTTACTACGTCCCTGTAAAATCAGGAAAGTCAAAATGGGAGGCGCGCTTTCACATCTAGCCCCGCTCCATTGGAACCGCCTGCCCGGATGAGCTACGCGCCTGCGCAAGCTTGGGGCAGTTCAAGAAGCAGTTAAAAACCTGGCTGTTCTAAATCCGCAATTTTGTCCTAGCCTTTAGCACTGTGTAGCCAAAAGCGCCGAGAGATCCCTGTGGGGATGATTCGTCGCGCGGTATAAATGAAAAATAAATAAATATTTTCTTGCCTGTTATATTTTGCATGCGTGTGCAGTGAATTACGGTACCATTGGTTGAGGATGTGCATAGGCAGTTAGCAGGCTGCTTCCATACTTTTTATATACTTTTCATACTTGTAATGAAAGAGCAAAGCCTGCAGCTGACATAAACCTTCCTCAAAGTTAATAGAGCTTTATATAGGGAGTCACTTAAGAAGCATTTAAGGAACAGGACACATTAAGAGACAATATTGCTTGGCAACGGCTTGACATAGTTATATATATTTATTGCTCACCCGGCATATGTTGGCAGATCTGCAGTGAGTACGAATATGTATAATATGTCATCATAATATTGCCAAGGCAGGGCACTGTGGCATGCAAATGACCTTCTGTAACCGCAAGTATTTCCATGAATAATATCCGAGGCTTACGGTCTAGCTTCCACGCCTAGTCAGAATTCTAATCCGATTTCTACTACCTGATATTACACAGAGCAAGATAGCAGTAAGGTATTGTGCTGCATGCTTGAGGAAGATAAATAGAGGGCATGTGGAATGCTGACTCTGTTTAACGGGCCTGTAGTTCCAACACAATATTCCCCTAAAAAGAGTGGTGTTAGCTGAACTGAAGTAATGTTTGACTGATGTAATCTAGAACCCATGAGTTATTTCTGAAAGATATTCTGCAGAACAGTTACTACTTCGTAAACATATCCTTGTTGTAATTATCAGGCAAGCAAAGTTACAATACATTTCCAAGTTAACAGACTGTGTATACATACTGCGCCATGCATGCCTCCAGTGGGTTATTTTATGGCTGGCTTATGCTACCTTCGCCACTTCTACTATGTTTCTAAGGTCAAGCAGATAAGAGCTTTACTAGGCTTGACATTGGGACTAATGAGTAAGCTGTCTGGAAAGGAGGCCCTATTGTGCCGCATCTTCTCTAACATAAACTTGAAAGGGTAATTTAAGATTGTATGACCTGTAATTAGGACTAAACATAAATCTGTATGCAAAATGAAAGTTCATCCCAAATCCTCAATTATGTTGGAAGAGCACCTTAAAAACATAGGGCCTCATTTACGAGGTTGTGGTGCAGGGCAGTGAAGCAAGGATTCTTGCTGCGCTGCCCTGCATCAAAAGATAAAAGGGCAGGAATGCTCCTAATCTATGAGATACTGCACATTCTTGTCCATTTCCACTGGGCTGGCTCACAACAGGCTGCCATGTGCCAACGCAGGCATCCTTGCACCATCGTGCAAGGGTGTCTGTGTTATGTGGGTGATTGTTTTTGAGCAGGAAGGGATACCTTCCTGCAGAAAAACAATCACAAGAGGGGTTTTTATCTTTCTATGTGTGCTGCAGAATGCAGCACACATAGAAAGAGGAACAAGCCTTTGCAATGCAATAGGTCTCGCATTTTAGAAACTTTGACCTATTGGTATTGTAAATGACAATGCCTTTTATTATTGCAGGTTTGTTAAAGACCTAAATAGAAGGCATTGTCATTTACAATGCCAATGGCTAAAAATTTCACAATTACGAGACCTATTGCATTGCAAATGCTTGTCTCAAATTGCACTTCACATGCCCACTGGTCTCGTTCTCATGCGTTTACTTAACTCTGCAGGTGGTACCGGTTTCATCTGTGACAGTGGTATGCAGAATGGCAAAAGACCAGGACAGCGCTTCTATAGGTTTTTGGGTGTAAATGTGATGAAAACATTTTTATGCAATATAATACACCTTCTATGGCATTATCAGAGAAAAAAGTGCATGGTCACTGAAAACAGCAGCTCCATAGGACTGATGTGTGCATTTCAAAAAGATTGGCGTGACAAAATTCTCAGGCACAAACAAATCCATGACACAAGTGCACGCAAACTGGCTGAACAGCTTTTTCTCAGTAGAGACAAGTCTGCTTTTTCATTTTATTTCAAGATGATGCTACGTTATTACCACATGCTATACCAAACAAAAACCTGTTTTCCCAAAACTATCCTTGCATTGGAAATTATGAGTACTCACAGTTTTGGGGGCCAACTAAGTGACCAATCCTTTGACTTGGAAGGACAGTCATGCTGAGGATTCTGATGCGTTTGGCTGCTACAGAAAATGTGTTTATACTCTCAAAGCGCGCCAGAGTAAAAAAACACACTTTACAGCAAATTAGCATTACTTATTTTCTAAATGGTGCTATTATAAGCTCTGTCACAAATGTATGAGACCAGATTATATTTTTAAAAGCTTACGTGAGGCACGGTCTCCTACTGGGAACAACCAAAAAGAACCGCCGGGAATGAGCAGAGCCCCCAGATCCTCCTCCACCCCCAGCGGGTGCGGACTGTTTGTTAAGTTCGGCGCCTTACAGACGGAGGAGCGCACGCTACAGCCGCCACCTCTGCAGTCCCCTGGGCCGAGTAGGAAGCATCGGTGGCAGGACCTGCCTCGCAGGCCTGCTGCTGATTGAAACTGAGAAGGGCTAATAAAGGCGTGCAGCCGCCATTGCCTGGTACTCAGACGAAAAAAAGGCGTGCTGCCGCTGTAGTTAAAGCAAGCTGTGATGCCAAAAATAAAAATAAAATACTGTTGATGCCTGAATATATTTTTTAAATGCTTACATGAAGCACGGTGTCCCTTGTCCTGTGTGGGCGTGCTGCAAATACAGCGGCCATTGTCCCCATTAGTGCCAATAAATAAAATAGTGCTCACCCGCCAGATAAAGCAGACCGTGTAACAAGCCAAGTAAAAGCTCCAGTCGTTATGGGAGGTAACAAATGCAGACAAGGCGGTACCAAGGAGGGACTAACAAGCCTAGTTACGAATCAGAAGCCAGCATTTAGGAAGGACAATGATACAAGCCAATGTCAAATATGGGCAGAGAGTGAATACCCTAATACAGCAAGCCTCGCAGAGCGAGCAGTGCATGCGCACTGCCACTAGGCTCGACCTAAAAATGAGGAGAAATAAGGATATTTTTCCTTGATGAGCCTCCCTAACGCCACCCCTGGGCTGGTGTTAGAATCTGACACATTTCCAGGTTTACGATTCCTCGTAAATCTGGAAATGTTTCAGATTCCATGGGTATTGCATGGGAACACCCACAGCAACACTCATGGAACTCCCCTTTCACCCAGTGTTCTGGGTGAAAGGAGCACATATGTACAAGGCCATGAAAAGCCATGCAAAGTCACTTTGCGTGACCTTGTAAATTTGCTGCGGCACATTGCGCCACCGGAGCATCAAAAAAGGGCAACTAGGAGCCTCGTAAATGAGACCCATAGCTGCTAGTGGTGAGAGAGAACCAGCAAATGAAGTGATAGAAGAAGGCAGTCAGGAGGAGAAATAAGAGAATGGCAGCAGTGGGATGATGTAAAGCAGCCTTGTAAGCCTCCCTCATAGTGTACAATCCTTGCAGCAACCACTGCATGGTACAAGACTGACAAGATACAGCGACTTCCACCCTAAACTGTCCAGGCAGCCTACCTGCCTTTTGTAATTGTAGGCCACCTGTGGCAGTAGTACCACAACAAACATTGCCAACTATTAAGGCAATGTTTATTAAGGAATCATCATCCCAATGGAACCATTAAACAGCTTGTGTCTACAATGGGAAGCTGGCTAAAATGTTAGGGATTGACCTCCTCCCTTTTTCTTTTGTGGAAAGGGTGACTTTCTGGAATTTGTGCAGGTCCTCTGCCCAAAATGGAAGGTTCCCAGGGGACCAATTTACCACAATTGCTGTGCCAGCATGGCATCATGTAGTGCTGAAATTGGTTGCCAGCACTGTGAAGCAGAGCGCTGTTCAATCCATTCACCATATGTCGGACATCTGGACCAGTTGCCAAGCAACAGATTTGTGCATTACTGACACTGGATCTTTTTCTATGGAGTTAGACAAAGGTCAGCTGCTTGTCTCACCACTTGATGCTTTTTAGGGCTTTTAACAGACAGTATGCAACAATTGCACTAGTCACCATGGAAAAATCTCATACAGATTCCAACATCTGGAAAGAGGTTAATAGCAAGGTCTACAAATGGCTTAAACCCAGAGTCTCACAATTAGATTTGGTGCCACGGACAATGGCAGTAATGTAGTCATAGTCATGGCTGACAGTGGATATTTCAGAACCCTGTGTTTAGCACATTGTATTAACCTAATTGTGTAGGACTTACTAAAAAAAGAAGAGGTAGTCAACAACATACTGGTCACCTGTCAAAGAATAAGCACTCATTTCAGTCATTCATTCGAAGCCCGGAACCAGCTGAGGATCATTCAGCATGCTAATAAGCTACCTGTAGAAGGCTGTGTACAGGAGGTGCCAACACATTGGAACTGAACTTACTACATGCTGAAACAACTGTTTGAGCAGTACAAGATTATCAAAAATTATGTCATTCAAAGGAGAGTGGATGCAACTACCAAAGCTATGACAATGGAGGTGAACAAATGAGTGCTACTGGAGTGCCTGATACAAATGCTAGTTCCTTTCGAGATTATGACATAGGAAGTCAGCAAGGAAGACAGTACCATGAGACTAGCAATGTTGTTGTTGTATCTGCTACAAGATCATTTGAAAAAAGTGGAATGTACATTCACCACTGTCAATGAAGGAGCAGCTTCTTTAGTGGATAGCTTAATCCTTCGCTTCAACACTAATCAACGGCTGCAAAAAGAGACTGTGGGGAATATGTACGAGGAAGTGGCGGAGTGAGGCGTTAGCCCTCATGGCTTAATGCCTCACTCCGCCACTTCAGAAATGCAAGGCTGCACCATATTTACAAGGATATGGTGCAGCCTTGCATTTCCCCCTGCAATGGCGCTACACTTAGCAGTGTAGCTCCAGCGCAGTGCACCCTTGCACCATAGTGCAAGGGTGTCTACGATACAGGGAAAGATTGTTATGTATAGGAAGGTCCCCTTCCTGTACAAAAACATTCTTTCAATGCCATTTTGGCACTTCTATGTGTGTTGCTTAATGCAGCACACATGGAAGTCACAAAATGGCACTTTTTCAAAGATTGTTTATTTACAGGAAGGGGGACCTTCCTGTACATAAACAATCCTAGGCATTTTTCTTTTTCCATGTGTGCGGCACAAGGCAGCACACATGGAAAAAGCAAAAACAAGGAGAAATAATGCATTTCTCCTCGTTTGTAACTTGAGACCAGGTTTTACCTGGTGCTTAATTTTGGCACTGCACTCCTATGTACGCTGCCCTTGTACATAGGGGGCAGCGTCAAAATCAATGGGTGTTGCGGTGGAATGCCCACCGCAACACCCACTGCCCACCCCTTTCACACTAAGCATAGCGTGAAAGGGGGCCTTATTTACAAGGCAGCGTTAAGCCACATTAAGTAGCTTAATGCGGCCTTGTAAATAAGGCTAAGCCCCTATTGTCACCACAACATCGTTATACTTGATGTTATGGTGGCGATAGGGGCTTGTACATATGCCCCTGTGTCCTTCAAAGACTACATCCTTGCCACGATCTATAAAAATGCACTGGACATTTTCATACTTTTTACTGAAACAGATGTCTTTATTTATAAGACCTGGATCGCCTATGAAATGAGTGAATAAGAAGAACAACTATAAATCTCAGTTCTACGCAGAAGTTCTGAAGTGAAGCCTTCAACCTCCTCACAGGTGGGTGCAGTCTCTGCAGTAGCCAACACCATCACCAGCCACCCCAAAGCCCACAACAACAACCACTTCTCATTCACTGTCAAACACTGCAATGGGTGGGTTTTATATGGCAGAGCTTAAGTGAAATGCAGAGACACGGGCCAAGCAGGCACCTCAAACGGCAGCACCAATGACAATTGGGGCGATGGTCCAAGACTATCTGGATGACCCAACAGAGGTGTACCTGGATTAAGACAGATTTATCTATTCGTATGGGAAGAGCGCACATTGGTCAGAGCTCAGCAGGCTGGCAAGAAAGTATCTTGAATGTCCATTAAACAGTTTTTCTTCGGAGCATGTTTTCATGGCAGCTGGCACAGTTATCAGTCAGAAGGACCAGTCTTACCTCAAACTGTGGAGAGATTGATGATGATTAAAATGAACCCTTAATTCCAAAGGATTATAGTGATCCTGAAAACAACTGAGGATGATGAGGCCAAATGGTCTGATATCTCCTATTTGGCCAATGATTATAATTCAGATGACTCCCCTGGGTTTGAGGATAAACTCTACTTTCCAGACTAATACAACATAAGTTAAATATAGGACAGATTTAAAAAAAAAAATATATATATATATATATGTGCATACATATGTATATACATTGAAATTCAGTGTGCCAGTGTGCATGGCATAGATAGTCAATCAAGGAGTACGCTGCAATTATTTGGCAGGGGCTGGCTGAGCAGTGAGAACTGAGAAAGACTAACTCAACCTTTGGTTCAAACGTTGGTTTTGAAATGAGCAAATGGTGATAATCTGCTTCAATAGAAAACCTCTGTTTCCTAAAATGAAGTTAAAGAACAAGACAATGTTGCCCATTCCTATCCTTTGTTTAATTTCCGTGCTGGCCTGCCAGCAAAGATTTAAAAGATGCTCTATATCGTGTATCACTTTCATGGAGAAGACAGACACATAGGTAAATGGACATCACACTTGGAACAGGTGCATTACTTGGACTAACGAGTAGTACCAAATAAATGATTCATGTTGTGGTGGATGGGAGTGCCTGGTAAGCTACATTTGATAATGCAATGTTTTGGAGAGGAGATCATTCTGCATCAATGCATGCCTTTCACATTTTACTGAGATATATATACTTTAATTTTCTTTCTATTAACTTAAATCCATTATCTCTAGGTTCTTCTGAGATCAGTCAATTTATTTACCAAGACTAAACCAATTCTCAAATTCTTTTCATTTGCTTGTTCAACACTACAGGTCTATCTCTTTTGGGTGAGATTTTAAAGTAGTGTTAACAACAACCAGAAGAAGGACCATTGCCTATAAGCTTCAATGGGAAACAAGGGGACTCAAAGAGGACTACCCCTGTAGACTTTAGAGGTGCATTGAATAGGAAAATGCAAAGTAGTCTTTCAAATGGCATACTGTAACCAAGTGGTTGACTTGTGGTCTGCTTGACTGTTCACAGCCAAATGTTGTTATTATTAAAGAGACTAGATGGGTACATAAAACTAGTTGTCTGGAATTGGTGGTATGAGATTGGTTACTCTCACTTCTTAGTTATTGCACACCACTTCATTAGCCTATGGTCACTTGTTCCTCCGGCACCACGATGCTTACCTTGACTCTCCAATATTCGCATTTTATTTTTGTGTTCCGCAGGCCATCTCATCTGTAAGAAGAGTGATCCATAGCGCTCCAGCTTTGTGGTTCAGCCCTGCACCCAAGACAGATAATGCTAGAAGAATGCAGATGCATTGTCCATGTGTATACAGTATAGTTTTTCTTTTACTAACTGTAATTATTTTTTCAACAGTGTGGGTCCTCCCTATTTTGCATTTTATGACTTCACAGTGCAGAGAGTTAATTACAACAATGTGTGTCCAAGGATAGGCAGTGTACACCTTTTTCCACACCTTACGTATTCTACTGAAGTAACCTTCTACTGAGTCCTCATGAATCCTCCTAAGACTTGAGAGGTTCATTATGGCGACTTTAGTAAGTAACTCAACACTTTGATACTAGCTGTTCTTTTTACATGTTGGTCTCAGGCTTGGATTTCCCTTTTAGTCTGTGTTTCAGTCTAGTTGCTGGCTGTGATGCAGTAGTTCACCTCACCAGATTCAGTTTGAATACGAACGATGTCCTGTGATGTCGTCCTACTTAAAACCCTTGGTCCACCGCCACTAGTTTAAAGAAGGTCCTTTGCAAAACCATGCCTTACGGTAAGGGACAATTATAGGAGATATAGCAGACCTTATTTTATCTACTCCTGTAAGAAAAGCTCTCCGGAAGGGGGGATTGTTGTTTTTGCTATATGTTAATTGAAACCATTAGCAGTCACTAGTTACAGAAGGTAGAGCAAGGACAGCCAGTAGTATACAAATATTACTGACACAATCATCATAAACTTTATTCGGTCATTACGACCATTAAAGTGCGAGTGCTTACAATACAATGATCCAACAATTATATATAAATAAGAGAATCGTTTAATATTACGCGTTTTTTGCCAGGAGTTTAAAATCATCACTGGTAAAATATGAAAGCAATATTTAAAAAGATAAAATCTATTATTATTTTAAAACATATACCATATTTAAAAAAGGAAATCACAGAACGTCAAACTTTGATCAATTTTACAAAGATAAAACATTGCATGGTTGTTACAAAGCCTGGAAATACTTATTTGGGACAGTTGCAGGATGCAGACTATCGCGTCTTAGAAGCATACCTTCTGATAATCCACATTTTTCCAAGGAACTTGCAACTCCACATGCTACAGAAGGCCTACAATCTGATTTTAGGATGCGGAGTGCTTCCTGGTGGCAACGAGTTCCCAATAGCCTGCAAACAGGGACTAGCCACTTGTGTCTCGGGAAGCTATACAGAGGGCAAGCAAAGAAAATGTGGCCAATTGTTTCAATCATTGTGGGGCAGCCCGGACAGTGCTGTGTGGTGGTCAAGGGCTGCCGCCAAGCAGCTGTAAAGGAGTTCACAGGAAGGAATCCAAATCTGGATTGGAGATAAAGTTTCCAATCCTGCGGGGAGGTAATAAGCTCCATATACTCTTCGAAAGTGCATTGTAATTTGAATTCCATGAATTCTAGCGTGAGGCGGCCCACAGATGATTGAGTAACAAAGGACTGTGCTACCCAGCTCCAGTATTGGTTTTTAACCACTTCTTTGCTTGGCAGTTGGCCAACATCTTTAGTTTCCCAAGAACTTCCCAGCCCTATCACTGTTAATAGTGATCTAACTTTGTTGACCCACCCAATCTTTTTAAAACGGTCAAGCTTGGAGACCTCGTCAAGTGCTGCCGCATAGTGGGAGAGCTCGGGGGTTAGCATAAGGCGCAACCAAAATAGTAGGGGGCACAGCCTAGCTTTGTCCACAATCGAACGTCTACCTGTATCTAGCCGGAGTGGTTGGATTGTTGTGCTCTGGGGAAGTGAAAATAAAGATCTTAAGAATTTATTTTCTGTAATTAACAAACTTTCAATGTTTTCGAATCACCAGAGTTCAGCCCCATACAGAGCGGAACTCACTACCTTGTGGTCATAGATCTGCAGAGGGGCAGCTACTGGCTTAGTTTGGGAAGTTCTATGCTCCTTAATCAGTGCCCCAATGGTCTGCCTCTGCTGAAGATTCCGCTTCATAATGTGATCTTTCCATATCATTTTCTCGGATAGGGTAATGCCCAAGTAATCAAAGGTAGCCACTCTCTCAAGCGGGATCCCCCTTAGCAGCATTTTGACTTTGAACGTTCTATGTGGGTTCATTAACAGATGTTTTGTTTTCAAGGTATTAACCTCGAGACCTCTTTGATCACAAAAAGCCTTGAAGCGGTCCAGGAGCAATTGCAGACTGATGGGCATTTTGGACACTATCAATGTGTCATCTGCAAACAATAGAGTTGTTACTTTGACTCCCCCCCAGCACAAGGGCATCAGCTGACACCTCCGCTAAGTGTTGGACAACACCGTGGATAAATAATGAGAATAAAGTAGGGGCCAACACACAACCCTGTCTGACACCTTTGTCCACACTGATCGGGTCTGTCAACTGGCCTTGGTCTCCCCAGCAGACCCTGGCGTAGTTGTCCTCATGAAGGCGGACAACCAACGCCAGGATCTCAGAGGGAAGACCCAACTCCTGCAGAACATGCCACAACTTGCTCCTGGGGATGAGATCAAAAGCTGACTTCAGATCAATGAATGCAATGTACAGGCTCCCCTTTTCAATACTCACAGTTTTCCAGGCCAATAACCTAAAACGAAAGACCTGATTGATCGTGCTAATCCTCCTTCTGAACCCTGCCTGGAAGGGGGATAGAATATTTTTCTCCTCCACCCTCACAGTGATTTTTGCTAGGAGTGCCAGAGAGAAAACTTTCTGAGCACCATTAATCAGGCTGATGGGCCTATAGTTGGTTGCTAGGGAGCGATCACCCTTCTTAAAGACTGGGATCACCTTGGCGCCCTTCCATGAAGGTGGTATGGAAGCTCCTGCAGCAATACCGTTGGCCAAAGCCCAGATGTATTTGGACCAATTGGCGATGTCACGTTAAAAGACATCGCCAGGGATGCCATCAGGCCCTGGAGCCTTATTCCTTACAATAGATTTTATGCTAAGTGTGATTTCAGCTAAGGAAAATAGCCTAGAGGTCTGGTGGCTTCTATGGTCAATAATAAAAGCTTCAGTAGCCAAATCCCCTAATCCAGGGCCCGATTCACAGAACTAACTTAAGACAAAATCCTAAACTTACTACCATTTTGGTATTCACAGAAGGCACTTACTCATTTTGGTATTCACAGAAGGCACTTACTCTATTTTGAGTAACTTACTCATTTGAGTAACTTACTCATTTTGTGTAACTTACTCATTTTGGTATTCACAGAAGGCACCTACTCATCAATGAGTAAGTGCCTTCTAGAATAGCTAAAATGAGTAACTTACTCATTTTGAGTAACTTACTCATTTTGTGTAACTTACTCATTTTGGTATTCACAGAAGGCACTTACTCATCAATGAGTAAGTGCCTTCTGTGAATACCAAAATGGTAGTAAGTTTAGGATTTTGTCTTAAGTTAGTTCTGTGAATCGGGCCCGCAGTGTATACTACGGAAAAGTGGTCATACCAGGTAGATATAGAAATAGTGTTAGAAGGTGGGCTTGGTCTTTCTGCCCCTCCCCTCGTCACTAGAAGCCAAAACTGTTGCAAGTCTTTCATCTTACATGCATCACTGATCTGGAGCCATCGGTCTTCCTCCCAAGTCCTTTTCGCCTTGGCTATCGCTACCTTATAATTTCTCCTTGCCTCTCTTAATTCTGGCAGAGCATTTGCTCTAAAGGCAACAGTTAGTTCGAAGAAGGCTGAGTGGCACTCTGTGATCTTAGAAAGCCCGTCCTGCTGCTCAAGTAAACTTCCCAACTCACTGGAGCTATCTGATAAGTTGATCATAATATTCTCTAGTTTCGCTGCATCAATTGCGACTCGCTCCCATATAATTCGTCTGTTGTGAGGGGTAGATCTCTCTAGTTACAATTGGAATACTTGAGACAGTGGGAATTGAGGCCCACAATGAAGACATTGTGAGCTCAAGAGGATTATGATCGATGTCATTGGTTATTCCAACCACCATGTCTAACACCCCAAGCCACAATTTGACATCTAGTAAGAGATAGCCAATGCGACTCATACTAACTGTCCTATTGTAAGTATTCGCCCCTTCCTGTCCAACCTTGTATGTCCATTTGCTGCCCTAAGCCCATATTCAAGTGTTAATGCATGAAGCTGCAACGCTGTGCATGTCCATTTTTTAATGGGGGGCAAATCAAGCACAGGTACATGCCATAGTTCATCGAGCTTGCCACTGTCAGTTATATCCTCCACGTCTAGGGGTTCGTAGGTGACATTGAAGTCGCCTGCTATTATTAGTGGAGCTGTAGACTCCCACCCCTCCAGGCAGTCTTCTAGCATTTGTATGGTAGATGACCTGCAGCCAGCTTTAGAGCCTCAGGCATAGACATTAAAAAGATCTAGTCCTGCACCATTCCTGCCCCTGATATGAATGGCTAAAATATCCAGGCCATGAGTTATGATCTCACGTGAGAGTTAAATGGAGTTAAATATTACTGACACTGATGGGCTGGTGTGTGCTGCTTGGCCTAATTGAGCAATTAAATGGTGGAAAAGTTGTGTATGATCAATCATATTCTGTTTTACAACACTGTTTGCAGGGGAGTTCTGGACTGAAAGAGGGAGATCGTGTAAGGAAATAATAACAACTTGAGGGGGAAAGGGATGGACAAAGTAGGTGTGGAAAACAGCCTCTGTTGGGACGGTGATTGTATCCTCTTTAAGCGTCCTCCTTAACTGTGTGTGAAGCTACTCTAACCAGTGATGCAAAGATAGATATTTATGATAAGAAACAAGCCCATTGATTTACCAAAAAGTTATTAAAGTCCCACTTTTCTCTCACAACACAGGCTCACTTCCTCACACAAATCCCCCCAAAAACATAAACACCCTGTTACGGATTGTCCAGCCCAAGCTGTCCTCCTAAAACAGGTTCACCCACTCAACCTAAAAAGTTCATAAAAATAAACTCCCCTTTCCCCAACTGTCTGTTCCACCCTTATGTCCCACAACAAGCTAAACCCGTCCCTATAAAAAGATAGGCGTCATCATCCTCCAATCAATGCAAGGGTCCTCCTGGCCATGCTTGATCTTCTCCAGGTCCATCATGATTTGCTGGAAGAGGGCAGAATTGCTGGTGGTGGTTACGTGGGTGGCTTAGGTGGCTGGGGACCTCGGCTGCCTGTGGTTGCAGCGATGTTATTGCCGGTGTCCCTTGGCTCTCAGGTCAAGACTTCAGCAGCTACCTCTTCCTCCTTGAGCACCAAGAGGTACTCCACTGCATTTTCCTCCATTTTCAAGAAGCGCAGTTTAGCAGCTGTCTCCTGCCAGGAGTGACTGCTGGGGTACGTACTCGGGGAGGAGTAGCTCGGTGATCCAAACAAAGAAGAACATGAATTGTATATCCTGAGTCCCTCCTGAGTTCGAATCCATACTGAGTTCCACACTCCACCCTCCACTCAAAATAATGCTCTACAAATACTTTTTTCCTTGGCTATGGGCAAAGTAATTGACAGTGTAGAGTAACCTAAGCTATAAGATAATGTCATGCCCTGGCCTAGATTTATGGTTGGCTATGGAATGGTCGGGTGTCATATACTATTAGGCTTAATGACATGGTTAACGGGAGGTAGAAGATGGAACAGGAATGAAAGCCATGAAAGTAATGATTTAGGCAGAAACCTTCACAGAAATGTGGCACATGCAGAGATGGGATTGTAATTTATAGGCTGGCTGGGTTAGGAAGAATGGGGCAAGTTGAAGTCAATTGGGAACTGGGAAACTCAACTTTTCATCTACCAATTGAATGGTAGTGAGGATGAGATAGAAATTTAGTGGGCTGGATAATTTATAAAAACATTGCTAAATGCACTTGGAAGAAAGGCAGGAACACCTTAAGAAATGCAGTAATTGAAATTAAGAAAGGAAAAATTTATCAGGCATGGCAAGGTGGCCAGAAGTTCAACAAAATCACTCAGACTACCTGTTTCTGGAGCAGTAGTGGCACTTCTAGACTGGAGATGATACTACAGGTCTAGTATGGGCAAATGCTTCAGATCTATGTAGGTAACCAACACATTTCCTTGAAATGTGATCAATAACTTATAAAGCAATAACACAAAGCATCTCACCAGGAAATTTGGCAATCCAAATTCAAAAAAAAAAGTGAGACTAAAGATAATCATACTGCAGGATATGTTTGGTATGCAATCAAACATTATTTCAAGATTCCTGACTTCTTTTTACAAACACCCTTAATGAACAACCCCAAATGTCCAAATATCTTCAGAAGTGGCATGATTAAAGGATCACAAAAGTAGGAGACCTATTCAGATAATTGATGCTCAAATCCTCATCAACTTTACGCAATCACTTTCACCTACATCATAATGATGTTTTTCAAATATGTACAAGTTAGACATATTAGCCTTGAAACAAGAATTAACCTCACACTGCCACTCTGTCAGCATTCCTTTAAAAAATTAATACTTGGTGAGATCTCTCCATTCACATCTGATCTGAATGCTTGTTTAATAGGATGTAAACCTGATGATTTGCTACAATGGACAGGGAAATGTTCCACCTAGCTATTCACGCCTGTCACACAACATCAAATTTCAATATACTTACTTATAACCATAAGATTAGTACACCCACTAGAATAAAAAGCCAAGTATATCACATTTGTATGACTTCTTGTGAGTATATGATATGGCTGCAGGGCCTTATCATGGAGTACACTCGCGAACACCGCCCTGGATCCAGTCAGTCTTGTTTACTTAACCATAGCTCAACCCTGGTTAGCTGTGAGCAGTAAAGCTTGGCAAAGGATCTTAGAGTAATGCATTTAACAGCACCAAACAACAGAACAAGAAAGTCACACTCCAATAAAGAGATAGAACAGTAATTTATAAAAATAGAGCATATTTTATGAATTTTTAGAGACCTTGATCATTGAAGAGATACAGATTTTAGATTTTAGAAGTTTTAATCACTTTCAAATGCAACCGCAAACAAGCGTTGGCCAACAAAAAGTTTGTAAACTTTCAAACATTTGAAAGAATTAGTGCGGGTACTCTGGCCCTGCTTGGGTGACCAAATTCGAGCAGGAAGGGGGTCCAAGGGTGCAGAGAGGATAGTTTAGACAGTTACTGGCCATCTGCGCATTTTTAAAGCAAGTTTCAAACTTTACAGGATGACCACCACATACATCAATGGAGTGGTCCTGATGCTGAGGATACAGGCAAAGAATGCTCAAAGGATGCTCCGGTTGTGGTGCGGTCAACAGTGGTGTCTCTGTGGTGGTCCCTTGGGCCACGCTGATGAGGGGTGACTTTGGCCACAGAGATCGAGGTCTCTTGAAGTCCTCTATGTTGGAGTAGCAGGAAAGCTCAGGCTGCACTACTGGTCTCCTTGCACTGTGGTTGGGGCTAAATGCTTAGGTGGGGGCTAGTGTCCCTTGAGTACATCAAATCTGATCTTTGTTAGCACTCCTCAGTCCGGCAGATGAAGGTGCACCTTTTGTCTATCTCAGATTTGTCCTTTTGTGAGCACGGCGATTGGTAGTGGCAAAACTTTAGCGGTGGCTACCTACTTGCCGGATTGGGCCCTTTCAGCTCTTGTGTCCCTGGAGCTGGTTCAAGGGAATCAGCTGACTGATCCTTGGAGTCACTGCTGTGGGTGAAGGCTGGGAACCAACCAGGAGCTGCAGCAACTCTTCAAATCTCACTAGCCCAAAAGTGCAGCAGGTGCTGTCCTCTCGACCGTGCAGTCATTATTTATGAAGGATAAGCACCACAGGACAGTCCTTCTTTGGTACTTTCTTTGATTCCAGCATGAGAGGCAGGGTGCCATGGTTTCCACATTTATCCCATTAAAAAGCCCCGAGGAGACCATGCAGTCACTAGCCAATGGGCCACTGGGTCCCCTCCTACCTAGTGATGTGTTTCCTTCACTGTGTAGCATCTAGCTATCCCAAAGTGCCTCATTCTTGCCCCTTTCAAAATGGCACTACCCTTCCTTTGTCGTCATGTGCACAGTAGCACACCCTAGAGGTGTGGCTACCAGTGGGCTACACACCCACGTGAAAACCGGTTTGGGCATGGGCTTTTCTTCTCTGTCTCCTAATTGTCTGCAGGAGCAAAAGGCATCCTGCTCAGGGGTGTTGTTGCAGTCAACCCTTCAAAGGCAGCTTCGCCTTTGAAACTCGCTTTTTTGGCTAACACCCCTAGTGGCCTTCCTCCTTTGTTCCTGCGCAGGGGAGTTGTTTACACATCTCCCAGGTAGGCAGAAAGCTGTCTGTGTGCCAGGGCCTTTGTGAGGTTCCTGGACTAACTGGAGTGCAGAGTGGCATTTTCTAAAATTTGCTTCCTTTAATAGTAACGTTAAACTCAACCTGGGCATCATGTTAGGTTGCCACAATAAATTTGATACCTTTCTTGACCCACTGAGGTAATCCCATTCAGAGGTTAGCCAGGCTGAAATGCCAGTCAGTAACCCAGTGTTAGCCAATGGGGCTACTAACCTTTCCACAGCAAAACAGCAATTTTGAAGTGTTACTGTTAAGACATGAAAAATGTATGGCTAACTTAATAATATATAGCTTGCTGTTATTGGGCTCTATATGCCATCCTTAGTGGAGATTTACATATAATATTAAGGGAAGTGGGGTCTTTGAAATCAGTTGTAATGGAAAACTCGAACTATCAGTGCAAATACTGCCCTTTCAGTCTGCAGTGGCAGGCTGGAGTCCATTTTGTCCTTGTCACATGCAGGGTGGCACGAACAGTGCGCAGCCCTGTGTGAACACTCTCCCTTACATGCCCTGGGTACCATATACAAGGGACTTTTAAGTAAGTCGGTACTTGCCTATTGGGTGTATCCAATTCAACATATCTTTGGTATAGGGTTAGAACAGTGGCACTGAGGTCTGGTTAGCAGGCCTCAATGTACTTTCAGAGTTGAAAAACCAGTAGCATAAGCATCAGGCATTTCCTTACACTTCTGCAATAATCTAACTAAATTAGCTAAATGATATGCAGTTAAACCACCCCAACTAGATCCTAGCATAATATTATTTAGTATCCATATGTATGATCTCATGTTTTATTTTCTGGTGATTGCCTGATTATTAACAGCAAAAACATGGTAAAGTAATATGTGGAGGAAAGTGAATAAAACATTAGTAACAGAACACCAAAGAGTCTTATTGAGAGGGATTGCATGGTAATTCCACCAAAGATAGAATAAACTGGTTACTCACCTTCACACTCCATGTAATGATTATACAACTCCTATTTGAGTTTAGAAATGATGGACTTTCACAACAAACATTAGGTACCCCTTTGTATGAGATTGTTTATTACATGCTTTCTGATTGCTGGGCCAAAATGATACTCTCACAATCACTATACTTAGCATTCTGTTGCAAATAGGAAAATAAATTTTAAAAATAAATGACATAATGCAGCAGATAATAATTGTGTGGTGGGTAGTGGTGCCTGGAGAGTGAACAGCTCAGTAGTCACAAGTTGCCAGACGAAATGGAAAGCTGAGCTAAGCGGAATCCAGAAACATTTGGCTAAGTCAGTGGACAGACTCAGCTGGACCTCCTTTTATAACTCTTCTTACTTGGCAAGATGGTAGGACAGTGCACCTTGTTCTTTGCAATGGTATCTCTCAGTATGATGCAATTGAAAAATTGCATTGTATTGGCTTGATCATTTTATCTTACATGGAATCCTGCAATTCCAATATGGAAATAGTTGTTCAGTTTCCCTGTTGTAGTTAGGATGGCGTTTGTACTCACCTGTCATAAGAAAATGGCATAGCTGCCCTTCTGTATTAACTTCTTATATTTGAGTTGTGATGTCATCAGTTCTGTTACCAAAGCCAGCAGTCAAGGTGGAAGGCAGATCGCAAAGCATTATTAAAGCTGCAGTTTAACAACTTTAAGTAAAATGGTCTTTTCATTCTTATGATCTGCTCTTTAAAAATTTATAGTGATCAGTATAAAGGAGAGATGTGTCTCAACACATATATTTTTTGCACAAAGTTCCTTACTGAACCAAAAGAATCGATATACATGTTAATACTCATTCACAGCTACTTCCTTTTCTTTAATCTGATTTACATTAAAGTTATTGAAATATGTTTTTCAACAAATTACTAATTCCTAATTTTCAAACTACAGATTTCACTTTTATTCTTCATGACTGCATCCATACCATTTCAACCACAAAAGTCACTAAATTAGCTTGTGCTTAACCCTCTGATATCTTGCTACAAAGAAGTCAGGCTCAACTTAGAGGCAATGTTAAAGTATTTATCCAGCACACAAACAGTAATAAAGTGGAAATACATGAAAACTGCCAAACCAATTTAGAAAAAGATAGAGTGAAATGCAATAATAAAATGACCTCAAAATGACAAAAACCGAATAAGTAGACTCGGAGATAAAGGTTATTATAGTTTCAAGTGAAAAAAACAAAACGCCACTCGCAATTATCTAGTTGCACTATTTGAGCGAAAGTCCCAAGTTCAGGCTGATTGTGATGGGGCCTGGGTTTTAGGGTGGAGTTCACAATGGCATGGGCTGCGAGGAGGAGACTTTCAGGCAAAAGTGTTTCAGATGGTCGTTTGCTGTAGCAAGAAGAGCTGGTCCTCACTGGACCTTAAAGTTGGTTGATCATTGCAGGAGGTCACTGATGGTGCGAAGTGCAAGCCTCGCGTTGCCAGTCATTGTGGAATGCTAATGTAGGCTCCAAGAACAGGTCCCGCTGGAGTGTCGCTTTGACTGTCACTGCAGGTGGTTAGTTCTCTGCTCAAAGAAGTCAAGTTGTACTTGTGAGGAGCCCAAAACTTCTGTAACTTCACCTTTTCTTCAGGAGGAGCTAACACTGATGCTTGCATACGGTCCAATATCTTGGGGGGGCACCTCTTGAGGGTCAGGACTCACTACAGGAGAGATCAGCAGCAGGGCTCAGGCAGGTCCAGGAAGGTCCAATTGGTGCTGGTTAGCTAGGCAGTTGCAGGGAGGCCTTTGGAAGCTTGTTGAATCACTGTAGCTTAAACAGGAAGTCAGCCAAGTGAACCTTGGAGTCACTCTGGGTAGCATGGGATCAAGGCAAGCACCCATTCCAGCAGCAGGGTAGTCTTCTTCTAAATTTTCCACAGGCCCAGGAGTGTTCAGATGAGGAGTTCTGAAGGTTCCATTTTTATACCTGATGACAGTTTTTGTGTGGTGCAATTCCTTGACCTACCCCCAATAGTGGTTCAAGACAAATCTTCTCTCTTCAAACAATTGAGGGTGACCAAGATAAGGGTAGGCCTGGTGTCAGGTACCTCTTTGTGTCATGCAATCAGGACCCTTTGAAGTATAACCAGGGCAGGGGACAGCTCCTCCTCAGCCATCCAGTCAGGAAGACACTCTCCCCTCATACCTAGGCTTTTTTTGTTTCACTGTCTGGAAGCAATACACAACCCCCAACAGCAGGACCATAACAGTCATATGACCTAGGGCACATTCAAAAAGGCACAGTTGGTTTAGGCAGAAAAATTCAAACTTTCTAAAAGTGGCATTTTTAAAATTGTAAGTTAAAGTCAGACTTTACCATTAAAGAGGATTTTGAATTACAATTAATTTGAGTGTAACCATAATTTCTCAATCTGCTCCCAATTTAAAGTTAGCACTTATTAAATATAATAAGGTAAACCAGTGTTAGTCTATGGGAGAGAGAGAGCCTCACAACAGTGACTTTTTAAATACCATGCACCCTCCCCTATGAGTTTTTATGGCCTACCTTAAGGGTGACTTATAAGTATTTGACAGGAAGTTTTAGGCCTGGCAAAAGGTTTATTTGCCCAGGTCAAAATAGCAGTTTAAAGCTGCACTACAGGCTGCAATGGCAGGACTGAGACATATTTTAATATGCTACTTTAGTGAGCGGTACAATGAAGGCTGCAGCCCACTGATAACCTTTAGTTTACAGGCCATAGGTGCATTAGTATCATATTCTAGGAACCTATAAGTAAATTAAATGTGCAATTAGGTGTAGACCAATTTGACCAGTTTTTCACTGGAGTGTACTTTGCCCCGGATTAGCAGGAGTAAAGTGCACAGAGTCCTAAAAGCCACCCCCCCCCCCAAAAAAAAAAACCACATTCAGCAAAGGAAGGTCGAGGAAGGTGAACATCTGGGGTGACCCTGTAAAGAGGGCCAAGTCCATTAGGTGTCAATAGATCCATTAGTCTATCAGCCAAATAGATACAGATGAGCATTGCTGTGTCAAATTAAGGGCCTCATGTACTAATATTCCAAAATGCAAAATCACAAATTGTGCATAACACTTCACAATTTGTGATTTCCTATTTAGAATTTATTAAATGTAGTCAGTAAAAGTGGCTAATATTTGCACACTGACTTCTACTAAATGCTCTGGTATTTTGCAACAAACATTTATATTAATGGGAGAAATGCAAGACGAAGCACATGTGGCGTATCGGCCATTACATGAATAGTCAAAAGAAACTAAGTTCTTAGACTAGACAAGTTTTTATTCCAAAGCTGTTCCAAGCATTTCCATGGTTTTTGACTGTTGATTTGCATACAAGAAACTGGCAGCTGACACGTGTTTAGTCAATAATAGGAATTCCTCAAAGCTGTAGTTATTATAAAGAAAAATACATAACCATCGCAAAACAGCAATTTGTATAACTTTATAACACAAAAAATAAATAAAAGAAAACAGAAATGCATCCCAAATGTGCAAATCCATCCAGGAAAATATTTAAACGAAGAACACTATTTTTAGAGACCCCAACAACAAATGAACTAGAGCAGGAAAGCCGACAATTGTTTACAAATGTCCCAAGGTGAGCATGCACACCAAAAAGTAAAAAGAGAGGCTTGAGTGATGCCCTTTCGATAAAGGAATGAAACATTGAGAATGTCATGCAAGACGACACACCAAGGTCTATGATTGTCTATTACACAAGTATGTTAGATATCTGTAAAGCCAAGTGAGTGGATGAAGAAATGTTATATAATCTCCCAAAAGTGAGTTAAAAGGAAAGAATGAAGTTTGAGAAATGAATGAATGAATGAGATTTTATAAAGCGGGCTTATACCAAAGTGTCTTAGCACTGAAGAGGGTCCTTAGAAATAGCAGGAGAGGAGTAAAAAACTACATCGCTGATGGTGGAAACAACAACGTTTTTAGTGATTTTCTTAAACAAGGAAGTCTAGGTTGGGATTTAAGGGTAAAGGGAGAAATTTCCATAGCTTACTGGCGAGATGGGTAAAACTTCTGCCGCCCATCTGGATTTCTTTATTTTTAGAGATCTTTGCTAAATGGGCAGTAGATGATCTGAGGGGCCATTGGGGTAAATAACATGAGAAAGAATTCTGAAAGTAACGGGACCCTTTTCCATGTAGGGCCTTCTGAGTATTACATAGTGCTTTAAGTTTAACCTTCTCCTGTACATGTAGCCAGTAAAGGGCACAAAGTTCGCTTGATATGGAGCAGAATTTAGGCACTTTTAACTGTAGCCTCACTGCAACATTTTGAAGAGACTGTAGTTTAGATAGGGCGCTTTTATTTATTCTTAGGTACAAAGCGTTACCATAATCAATCTTGGAAAGGCTAAGAGCAACAACAACAGTACTTTGATGATCAGGAGAAATGAAGGGAAAGATTTTTTCAAAAGCCCGATAATATGAAATCAGGAGGAAGTGATGGAGTTAATTTGCTGGGAGAAGTTCAACTGGTGATCAAAGATTACCCCTAGATTTCTTACCTTGGGACAAGTGCCAAAATCCCGAGGACACTGTGTAGAATTCTGGAAGTTTAAGCTCCTACCGAAAAGAATCACCTCTGTCTATTCAGTATGGAGTTTTAAAAAACAATCTGCCTCCAACCAGAGACCTGGGTAAGACAATTATTAAAATTTGAGGCAGTAGCACCATCTTCGTCCTGAATTGACACAATAAGTTGCATGTCGTCGGCGTATGGGATAGCTGATAGACCGAAAGGTTGAATAAGATGAACCAATGAGGCAATGTAGATATTAAATAGCATGGGGGACAGAGAAGTACCCTGTGGCACCCCGCACTGAAGAGAGAATGCATCGGTTTGTAAGAAAGGACTTAAAAAGAAACAAAGCTGAGTCACAGATGCCCTTCCTCTCCAGACGGTCGATCAAAACTTAACCCTGTTGAACGCAGCTGAATTTCTCAGTGTAAGTTGTCTAATAGAAGAGATTAATTGTGACAATTTGAATGTGGAAATTTGGCCTGTCACAATGAAATGAATTGAAAAAAACTAACATTAAGAAGTAATGAATATGAGCTAAGTGGGAAAATAGATATATGCTCAATCCACTACGTGCCAGTGAGTAAACTGACTTACTAGTACTAATATTCCTCAAGTCAAGGAAGGTTCTATAAGTGTGTGGTTATATCGGTGAAAAATACCAAGAGTAATGGGAACGGATAATGTTTTAGTGTAAGGAGTCAATGTTGAATAATAAATGGCCATGATAAGCCCCAGCTGCAAAATAAAAATTGTATTGGATCAAATGTTTTTGGATAAGGAATTATGTAGGCCCTGTATAAGAGAGACCTGTATTTCAGCTCCTGCCCAAGTAGCGGTGAGTAGCTTTGGATGCCAAGATAGTATGGTGGGTAAAAAACGTCCATGTAATGTAATGCACTGGACTAGAAAGAAAAAAATGGACTAAGGCTCCAAATTACTGGGCCTTCAAAAAATGGCACCATCTTGGAACAGAGTGACTTTTAAACTTTGAATATAGTAAATGTTTACTAGTAGACAAGTTGGCATGGCATAAATGGATGTGGACTGTGAATGTAGAAATTATAGGAATAAAATATACAACAGGTCAATTGAGTCGCAACCTCATTCCATGTTAAAGCGCTAAAAGAAAGGATAAGATGAGCTGAGGGATTTATAATGCTGAACTATGTATTAAAGTAAATAGAGATAATAACATTGTTATTGTGTTGGTCTTAACACAGGTATAAAGCAAATAATTTTAGTTCTCATTTGAGACAAATGGAAGTCATTGTATGTGATTGTAATACTGTTGCACAGTATTAAGAGAGAATAGGACTTTAGACAAATGAATTCATACATTACTAAGTAGGCACATGGTTTTCAAAATATACACCAATGAGGAACAAGCAAGAAGAAATATTTTACTACAGAATATATTCGAAGAGTCTCTCACAATTATATTGCATTTGATTCAGTTGTCTCAGAGTGTATTCAGGTAACCTGACTTGTTACATAGTACTTTATTCAGTCTGAAACTGTTCGGCTGTCTTTGATTAGTGAAATCATGCTCAATTGGGAAAATCTCAGTCCCTTCAGTAGAAGGCCTACAGTTGTTTATTACAGTGAATATAATAACAACGAAGGGATCATGTGGTATGCTATGATGTCACATCAAAGATGGAAGAAAACACAAAGGTGTCCTAAGTTAGCATAAACTTGATTTCTCATATGTTAAGCACCACAGTTTAATACTAAATATTCCACAGTTGTCAAAGGGGAAGAAGCCTATAAGTGTTAGTCATAAAGATTTCAGGGCTGATTTCTAGTTTTGCAGGGACACCGCCAGCCCACAGCATCGGAGGTCGGGAGAATGCTACCAAGCCGGCAGCATCCCAACCACTGCATTACAACATTACCGCGGGGCTGACGGTCTTGCGGCGGTGCAGCTAAGGTAGTGGGATGCTTCGGCTCTATGAGAGAGCCTGAAGCCAATGATGGCCGAACTGCTGCACTGCCAGCAAGTCAGGTGCACTGTTGCCATGAACCATGTCATGCATGGCAAACGGTGAGCCATCAACATGGGTGGCATAGGGGACCCAACATGTGCCCCAGCCACAAGCCACATCAGCTTGTTTGCCCTGGGGCCTTTTTCTGTGGTACGTCAAGTTTAAGGATGAGTTCTATTTGCAAACTCAAGGGACTTCAATGGGCAGTTCCTTTACCACCAGTGTAGCCTGTTTATACGTCCATGCTTATGAAGAGAAACACATATACAGTGAAGAAAATCAGTTCCTGGGACACATCAAAACCTTGGAAAGATCTATCGATGATATATTTGTGATCTGGTCAGGGACAGTGGACTCAGCTAATCAGTTTGCGAGATGGATCAATGGAGTAAATCAATATTTGAAGTTCATAATGACAGTGAGTAAAAGTGAGATTGAATTCTTGGATCTAAAGATCAGCCACATGAGGACACATTGTGAAATGAAGTGTATTATAAGCCTACTGGGAAAAACAATTTACTTTACTATGACAGCAACCACCCCAAATCGTTACGGGATAACCTCCCTGTAGGTCAATTCTTCAGGTTGAGAAGGAACTGCGCAGCCCAAAGGGATCTGAAAAAACATGCAAAGCTCCTCACCGTAAAGTTGAGAGAAAAGAAATACCCATAACAGATAATTTCAAAGGCACGTAAGAGAGCATATAATACTCCTAGAGCAGCCCTTCTTGGTACCTCATCTAGACCAATCCCTGAACATTTAATTTGTGTGACAATGTTCGGAGTACATTCTACAAGCATTCAGAAAGTTCTTAAGAAACATTGGAACATTTTGACAATGGGATCGCTAAGGTACGATAAACCAATGTTTTCATTCAAGCAGGGCAGATCCATCAAAGATGAACAAGTACATACTCAACCAAAATCAAAGAGGGCCTTGAGCAATATAACTACACTGTGGAATCTCTCAGCCTTAACTGGCCATGCTCCTTGTGGACATTGTAGTGCATGTAAACTCATGAAAAGAACCTAGCAACTAGACCATGGCTTGAAGATGATGTGGGTCCAGAAGATGTTCACTAACTGCGACTCAAAAATTGTCATGTATCTACTGACTTGTATCTGTGGACAAAGATATGTAGGCAAGACCACGAGAAAAATAAAAACTCAGATCAATGAGCATCGCAGTACATTCAGGTGTCAGAAGAGCACAACAAAACTGATGAGACACTTTAATGAGAATCACTCTGTTGATGATTTCGAATGGTCCATCCTTAAACAGGTAGCATAAGAAAGCAATAACAACAAAAACCTATTGAAAACAGAACAGAGATGGATTTACCATTTGGGCACATCAAATAGGGGCTTGAATGATGAAGTACAATGGCCACAACTTTAAGGTCAAGGCACTATTGTTGTACATGAGTGTACTGACTAGTGACACACTGAATCCTGGCATTGATCATTGGGAAGCGGTGAATTTCACGTGTCAAGACATATGCTGGCAGGATATGTGAGGAGTACCTACATTGACCCCTTGGGTTAGTGGGGTCTCTTGTCTCTGGGGTGGTTCGCTACAATTAGCATGCACCAAGAACAGTTCCACCTGTACTTGAGCCTGATATGATTAGGTGAGCAGATGAGGCACAAAGTTTTATGATCTAGACTAGTATGTTTAAGAGTAATTAGGATTAGACATAGCTTTTTTGTGCTGAATAGAATTCAAATGGCTGGTCGACTCCCCTTAAAAAATTAGGGCTGCTGGCTTTCAGTTTAAAAAATATCATCACCACCAATAGATTCAGAACACCCACACATCCATAGTTTATTGTAACAATATCGGAGGTGTACCACTTGTGACGGCTGAATGTTAGCCAAATCTCACAGGGCCTATTTGTAGATGATGCCTGATAGCATGGTTTAGTAGCAATATGCTTTGCTCCAGGTCAGGGTATTGGTGAAGGAGCATCGCCCCTCTCCATTTTCCACTCAAACTACATTTATCTTCAGCTGTGCAGTTTGCGAGTTATGAAGTTTGAACTTCATTTCCCAGTGGTCTTATAGTCTGTTCATTCCCTGGTCTGCTAGGATGTCATCACGCATGTGGAGGGGGCTAGCCACGGACCTTTGAAATTGTGTTCTCCTTCCTGTACTCACTTCCCGATATGGGGTCAGTGGAGGGGGCACTTGTAGGTGTGCTAGAAGCGTCATCCTTCTGAAGAAGTAAGTGGGATAAGACATCGGGCTACATGAATAGTTATCTGCTCGGTCTTGAGCGTTTGCAATAGATTTGTTGTAAGATAGCGTGTGTCGTATTAGACTACGATACTGTTCATGTGCTTCACTAACTGCCATGGGTTCCTCTCAGATTCGGCTACACAAGGGATGGCAAGTGACAATAGCATTTTCCATTAAGTGTCTAAGAGTAAGGGACGACACTTTGGGTGTGATAACCAGGTCCAAAAAGAACTAGAGAAATACCCTCCACAGGCTGGTGGTTTAAACACCAGACCCTATGTGGACCCATTGGAGCACATAGAGGAGACTACACAGGAACTAACTATTGTCAATTTATCTACTAGTAAACTGTCTGAGAATGAATTATCAGTACTGGGCAAAGGCTTGGGGTTTTGTCCAACTCAATATGGTAATGATGTGGATGTATTTGTGGACTTATATAAGTTTGTACGATTATTAAAGCTTAAAGAGCATTTCAACCGTAATCCCTCACAATTTGTTCAGGTTACGGGACACCAACCTCCCCCCATCCACACAGTTTTGGATTTACATGATTTACAATTGTTGTTATCTTTGCAAGATGATATATCTACAGATGTAAATGTATTGAGAGCTGAACTAAACATCACAGAAAATGTATGCATTGACAGTGGTTTAAAGACACGTTCCAAATTCACTCCAGTGGGAACACATCAAAACATTGATGCATTTAGGGAGAATGTCTCTAAGGACTTCCACAAACTATTTAGGCGCCCTAATCCTCTCAATAGAATTGCACACTGTCTAAGGAACGTACTCAACATCCTAATGTTTAGTCATTTTCACATCACCTCAATGATTCCCACATGAAGGTCTCCACATGGGTGATGAGCTCGTCCAATAGATGTTCCCAGTTGGAGCACTGATAAGATTGATTTTAACAACAGATACTAGGAAGTGAATAAATGTGCATGCTCCTAGTATGTATGCAGTATACACAGGGATGATGAGCATGATATACAGTTCATACACCCACAGTAGCCAGGTTATTGTGACTGGGTATTGGTGGACCCGCATGAGTGTGTTTTCGCATCAAAAGTGGTAGACCAGTTTCACAAAAAGAATGCTACATTGCTATTGGAGACACAGCGCTTGATCGCCTTTCTGTGCTAATATTCTTTGTATCATCAGTGTGTGACTACGAAGGTGACGCCCCCCCACAGTTTGCCATGAAGCCTGTAGTATAGTATATCTTGGGTAAGTGAAAACCAATATCTTTCTACATGTGTTGATGCAAGAATGGCTGGATAATTCAGGATATAGTTCCTAATGGAGAAAGGTGTCCATAATTATGGCCCTCCTTACTGAGATACAGATAAAGAATAAGATAAGAGGAAAGCAATCTCTTTGTAAAAAAGTGCTACTATCAGTGATGTCAGTATATCAGAGTGGGTATGTTTTTACGAATGAGGGTGCTGGTGAGGTGCTTACATCATCATTTTTAATTTGGATTTCAATATATTGCAGTGGCAGTTATTAAGTTCGAATTAAGGTTACCTTATGATTACTGTTACTTGAATGAAAGAGACAATCTGGTAGGATTTTAGTATTTACCCTGCTTGCAAGGTGTGATTATATACCACTTTTAAGTTCCTTTACCCTCAAGAAGACCCAAGACCTGTATAGGCTAACATAGGGGGTTGAAACCTGTTGGTAATTGCAGTGTCCTTCTGAGGTCTAGTGATTCATTGAATTTCACTTTATGACCTGAATTCTATGATTTTAACCATACCAGAGGTAATCGATAATAAATTAGGTTTCCAGTATACCCCTAGCTATTTTTAAAGCTTGTTTTACTGCCAAATCAACAGTACCCAAGGCATTGTTCTGGAAATAGATTTCTAAGGTACTCCCAGGGTCAAGAATAGCTTCCCTCAGTTGAGTCAGCTGGAGTGGCATTGCTCCTACTCCAGTGTGAGAGATCATCAAATGATGAAGCATGCCTTGATAAGTTATGGGTGAGCCAACCTCTCAAAAATCTTTTGATGACTCGCTTCAAAAAAGTCTGAACTGCGAATGGATAGAAGTTACTTTATTAACCTCGAGTAGTTTCATGTTTTGCCTTTTTCTGTGGCCCTTTACCTGCCTTTTTGCTGACCTTTTCATGGCGGTGTCCCCACCATGAAAAGGTCTCCGGCAAGGCAGGTCGTAATACCCTCGGCAGTGCCGATACCAGCACCACCACCAATGACCACCACTGTCCACACTGCCGCTGGACCACACATCTTGGCGGTGGCGGCGGACTTGCAGCAGTCTTGCGGTGATCCTCCCACCCACAATGTAATCCAGTGGTTAGACCACCAGGGTAGCAGGTGGTCGGACTGCCTTATGATGAAGGCGGTCCCCAGACTGCCAAAGTCGTAAGTAGGCCCTTAGTTAGGACTAGGATAAATAAATATTTGTGATGAGATTAGAACTCTGAGTAACGAAGCTCAACATATTTCTAATTGTAACTTGTTAGCTCACATACTGCATAGCAAACAGAAAATATTCTAGAGGGATATCTGGAGGTCACAAAGGCCCAACGTCTTACAAAGTACTTTTTTTGCTTTCCTTTGGGTCATATCACTGTAGATCCTGTTGTGGAATACGACAGGGAAACATTGGTGTACATGAGGAAACAATTAAACATTTTTCTTTCTGCAATGGTGAGTTGACAGTGGAAGACTTACACAACTGCTTCATACAATGACTCTATGTGCAATGCAATATATACACAGTGAAGGAAGGGTCAGTGCTGTTTCTGAAAGAAGATATAAATACATTAACTTATTTTTTTTTTTTTATCTATTTCTGCGTTTAAAGTAAAGGTCGGAGTGATTGATTAACACTGGACGGATCTGAAAAACCAAGCCATAGCTAATAGCACTTTTAAGTAACTCTTTTATTTGAAATAATGGTTTCATTATTTTAGAATATTTCACTCTTTTATTTTGTCTGTTAGCTGTTATGCGGTTGCATGTTTTTATTGTTATAAAACTGTTACACAGCAAGAAGTACACTGGTAAAGGCACCAGCATAACAGTATATCTCTGCCCATCTCCTGAAAGTCTTGAAGATGAATAAGGTAGATAGCCCTTTTGTCAGGAGTGATAAATTAATGTGGCACCAGGCCTGGGAGGAAAGCCAAGGCAAGGATGTAGCATCCTCAGCCAAAACCTCCAAAAAGCTGAAAGCAGTGGACAGGAGGATGAAAGAAGATTTGGCGCTCCTGATCAACTAATCACTTTCATGAAGCAGTTGTCAGAGCACATTGATTTTGTAAAAATGACTATTGTGAGAAGGATTGAAGCTTCGAGTGTCTCAGGGAAAGTACTTTTCTTTGGATTTAGAAAATCTAATTCAGACTGGCTTTGCATTCAAGAAGAGAAAATATGAAGATTTCTGTACAGGAGAGTCAGTCAAAAAATGCAATCACTTTGTAGGTCCCCAGAGCGGACTGGATAGGCAAAATCAGTAGTTAAATGTTAGAAAATGACAGGGGGCAGAGAACATCTACACCAAAGTCAGAAGGCACATGTGAATGGAGATGCCCATAGAAATGGTTTAGTGTGACTACACAGGAGAGGTTGCTCATTTCCCTAGCCTCAACTCTAGGGTGGGCACAAAGGCTCAGCACAAGTGGAGATGGGTTTCACCTTCTTGAATTAAGGAAGATATGGGCAACGTGAGATTGTCTGCATTAAAGCACATAGGAGCTGCTGCAAAGTGTTATGGGTTACTTTGGGGAACATTTTCCTATTGGTTTGGGAGGGACAGGAGCCATTCCCAAGAACAGGCCAGTGACAGACACAAATGCGGCACCCCTAGGTACCTTCTTCAGAACACTATTAGAACTGTGGAAAACAGAAGAAAGACTGTACCTGCTATTGAGACCAGTTGCTGCTGGTCCAAAGATTCAGGCTGCTCCCGATCTGAGCTTTTCTGCATTTCTTAAAGCATTTCCTGGAACCGCCTTCACAACAGTTCCAGTCAATGCTTTTTGCAGTTTGACACACGCTCGGACAAACATGACAGAGCCATACGGCAAACTGTTTTCTTTTGTAAAATATAAAAGACAGTGCTCCCCTTGCCATTGGAGTCCTCTCCCATGGTGAGGGGATCATTTAATAGCTTTATCCGCCCTTTACGCGATACGAGGTATTCAACCTCTAATTAGTAAAGCGTTTGTGGGCTGCTACGCATAATTGCACTTTACATTTGTTTTTAGCTTGTTTTTTAGGAACTTTTAAATATTTTCTCCTGTGTTTTTGAAATTACTGCTTTTTAACTCATTTGCAGCACGTTTGTTACTGACCTGCGGTCCCTGTCTGTAAGAGCGGGGCCGCCGTGTTCTTTGGGTCAGCGGTCTAGTTCCACCTATCCGGGCAATAAAAAGCACGCTTGCGCGACCGCGCAGCGTAAGATACGAGGTATTCAACCTCTAATTAGTAAAGCGTTTGTGGGCTGCTACGCATAATTGCACTTTACATTTGGTTTTAGCTTGTTTTTCAAGAACTTTTAAATATTTTCTCCTGTGTTTTTGAAATTACTGCTTTTTAACTCATTTGCAGCACGTTTGTTACTGACCTGCGGTCCCCGTCTGTAAGAGCGGGGCCGCCGTGTTCTTTGGGTCAGCGGTCTAGTTCCACCTATCCGGGCTATAAAAAGCACGCTGGCGCGACCGCGCCACCGGCGCGCCTAAGGCGTGCCAAAGGCAAGCCCGTCTGCGCCCAGAGAGCGCCCAGCGCCAGAAACCCTGGCCGTTTTGTGTCCCAGATCTTCACTAAAAAGCAGTTATTGGTGCTTAGGAGAGGTGAGTGTTGCACTCCTAAGGTCTGCAATATGTGGGGGAACATCGAGGAGTTTAAGTGTCTGGCTGTGAATTTAGATTGACCACGGTACCAGATACTAACGCTGCAGAGGCCAGGGGTGCTAAGACAGTGGCGGGCGCAGGGCAGGGTGAGACAATAGTTTCAGTGATCCCTACTAGAGGTACGGATGACCGAACTGGCAATGTTAACTACCCAAGCTGCACAGTGGGAGCAACGTATGATCAGCCGCTTCAATGCATACTACTCAATACGCGATCATTGGTTAAACATAAGTACCAGTTAGAATGCTTGCTGCAGGTTTCCACTCCGGATTTAGTATTCCTGACCGAGACGTGGACTAATCAGTCCTCGGACCCTGATTGGAATGTTGCTCTACCGGCAGGTTACTCGGTGGCCAGCCAAGATAGGGTTGGGAGCAAAGGAGGGGGAATAGCGATAATATTTCGCGATCACTTAAAGGTGCATATAGAGTCCATTTCACACTTACCTGCGGAGGCGATGCACTTTGTGTTGAAAATCAACAACAATTTTACTCTTCATGGCATACTTTTGTATCGGCCGCCCGGTCCCAGAGCCTCTTTCTCTCAAGCCCTACAGACTCTACTTGAATCATGTTTATATTCCAAACCGCTCATCATCTTGGGTGACTTTAATTATCAGCTGGAACTTAATAACAACTCTGAAACCAACAGGTTACTCGACAATTTAGCAGGTTATGGCCTACGTCAAATAGTGTCGGGACCTACTCATTCTGCCGGTCATACACTTGACGGCATATTTACTAATAATATTGACGTCACGTTGATTAAAACTTCTCCTCTTCCTTGGACTGATCACAGGGCGATATATTTCAATATTAAGATCATTAAACCAAACCTTCACGTCGCAAATAAATCTGCCAGTTTAAAAATTAGACGATGGAACAAAGTACAAGGGACGGAATTAGAGCAGGCCCTAAACACTTGTCCTCCCTTACGGGTCGTGGATAATAATGATGCAGCTATCCAGTTTGAGAAATGGATAGCTACTGCAGTTAACCAGGTGGTGCCGGAAAAAATCATTAGAGTAAGAAGATCTCAGGCGACATCGCCATGGTATGGACCTGAGCTTAAAAGCTTGAAAGCCACTTGTAGGAGAGTCGAGCGTATATGGAGATCTGATTATAGTAGGGAACATAAGACTGCATATAGAAAAGCACTCCAACAATACAAAGAGGCTATTATAAAAGCTAAAATCACCTACTTTACTGCAAAAATTGAAGCAGCTAATAACTCCTCTAAGGAGCTTTTTAAATCCATTCAAGTGTTATCCAAACTGCAACAGGTCAGTCTATTTAGGCCAGATCTAGCCTTTTGTAATAAGATGGCGAAGTTTTTTCAGACCAAGGTTCAACTAATTTATGACGACCTCCGTAATAATGTGCAGATTGCTGAGAACGGCCATGACTCAGCATTGGAGGAGAAGACATTGCAGTGGCAACTAACTAGCTTCAGCTTTCTAACTCCAATGGAAGTGGATAAAATCTTACTATCAACTAAATCTGGATCCCCGATGGATCCATGTCCACCGACCATTTTGCACCTGGTCTCCGGGACGATTAGTCTACATCTAACCCCCCTCTTAAATCAAGTAGTTGAGTCTGGGACTTACCCGGCGGTCTGGAAAAAAGCTTGCATCAGACCAATTTTGAAAAAGCCGGCCCTAGATCCTTTGGAGGTCAAGAATTATCGACCTATTTCGTGTCTGCCAATTGCAGATGAAATGCTCGAAAGGTCGGTAAACCAAGAGCTAACGCAATATTTAGACTCCGATAATCTGCTTGACTCAAGTCAGCATGGTTTCCGGTCGTGTCATTCGACTGAGACTGCGCTGATTATGGCGACTGAGGAGATTCGCATACAGGTGGATGGGGGGGAGAAGAGCCATCCTCATCCTCTTAGACCTATCAGCAGCATTTGACATCGTGAATCATACGGTGTTAGTGCGGCGGCTGAAGGCAGTGGGGATTGGGGACTCAGCTCTGTCCCTTCTCTCCTCGTTTCTGGCTTCTAGGGAACAGACCATACATTGGGAAAATCTGCAATCCGAATCTTTCCTTCTCCCATGTGGAGTACCGCAGGGATCTGCACTGTCACCAACTCTGTTTAATATATATGTCACCCCACTCGCCAGACTCATCAGAGAGCATGGCTTTTCTCTGGTCTCGTACGCGGACGACTCACAGATTGTCATCTCTGTATCTAAACAGGTTGAGTCCACTGCTGCCAGCTTCCATGCTTGTCTAACTCACATCATGAGCTGGATGAGTCATAATTATCTTAAGATTAATACGGATAAAACGGAGGTGATGGAGTTTGGCAACGGTCCATCCCTGTGGAATCAAACCTGGTGGCCGATAGAGGCTGGTGAATGTCCCGTTCCATCTGACAAGGTCAAGAATTTGGGGGTCATCTTCGATGATCAACTTAATTTTGCGGCCCAGATCAACCGTGTAACCTCTTCCTGCTTCTTTTTATTGCAGCTTCTTCGAAAGATCTTCCCCCTCATCCCTCAGGAATTAAGGAAAACGGTGGTAGTGGCCCTTATTCTTTCGAGGTTAGATTATTGCAATGCACTTTGTATAGGCATTGATAAGGCGCAGAGGGCAAAATTGCAATCAATACAAAATGCTGCTGCTCGTTTATTGTTAAACCCGAAAGGCCATTCTACCTCTGCTGCCATCAGGTCACTACATTGGCTCCCGATTCAGCAACGGATAGAATTTAAAGCCTTACACGCGGTCCATAAGGCACTATATGGCGGAGGGGCAGCTGATATCCGGAAACTTTTCCCTTGGTATACTCCCATGAGAAACCTCAGATCCACGAATACGGGTCTCATCTGTATCTCTAAAATTCGCAGAGTCAGATGAGGAGGCAGGAGTCTATCACACTGTGCAGCCAAGCTGTGGAACCAGCTGCCCATCACCATGAGGTTACTATCGAATAGGCAGCATTTCAGGAAATTGCTAAAGACGCCTCGGCATTCGAGCGCTTTAAAAAACTCTATCCTATTCTATCCTCTATCCTATCCTTTACCTCCAGGGTTATTCTGGCCGTGACAAGCAGTGAAAACTGATCTCTAATTTCACCCATCTAAATTTAGTGAGTGGAATTAGTGGTCAACCTCTGACAGCCCTTACTCCATCCGGCCATTGGAGGGGTTTAATCACAGCAGAAACAGAGTAGTCCCAGCTGTGATTAAACCAAAGTCCCACCCACGTTTAAATCATGCAGTCTGATCACTGTCTTGGCCGTATGGATATTCTGTTACCGTTGCGTCAGAGTAACCATAAAGCCAACATATAAATCACCACCTGCTCCAGAACTGCCAAACAGGGCAGCTGCCCGCCCACCAGGTTACGAGTTTTTCGTGGCCTGGAGGGTGGCGTGGCAGTCCTGCAGAGGTGCCTTTCAAAAGCACCTATGTATGCCCTAGAAGGGCATGCCGCAGGACCGCCACAGCACGTTTCAGCACGGCATGGACTGTGAAGACCGTGTCGTGCTGGAACTGGGGATGCATGCACAAAGGGGGCACAACATGCTCCTCCCTGCATTTACCCCCATTCTTGAGGCATGAGGGGGCCCTGTAGTGCCCCCTTTGTTTCATGACCGAGAGCAGTTTCATTGAGGAAGAACTTTGATGACACCACTGGCAGCCCTGAAACTCGTAATATGCATCTCAGTGCGCAGCAGTACTGCCAGCATCTTGTGAGCCCCTAACCGCCGCAGGACCAGTGGTGGAATGGGGGTTTGACCACTAAAGTTGTAATACGGTGGTCGGACCACTGGGGCTGTGGTGGCTGGACCGCCACCACCATGCCTCCGCGAGTCTGGCAGTCCGTCGGTCCTTGGACCGCCAGACTTATAATCAGGCTCTAAGTCAGAAGGTACAGAAGGTAAAACTTCTGAGTGGGTCAAGCCTAGTTTTAGTATCCAACCCATGCTCAATCACAGTCAGCTTTAAATTGCACCTAGGTAAACCACATGGCCAAAGTTGTTGCCTAATATTATTTTGTCTCAATTTTTGCTTAAAACTTTAAAAAAGCAGATATCCAGCTACTCTTATTGGATTTTTGGTTGTTTTGGTAGCATTTTGTTCTATTCTTCATTATTATAAATTGGAGTGGGATTTTATTGTGTTGTGTTTTCAACTGTTTAACTATTTTGGTACTTCTAAATGCTTTAAACATTTTCTTAAGTTAAGCCTGTCTGCTTTCTGCATTAGCTACCAGAATTTGATTGTAGGTTTAAACTGCTGAAAGTGTACTGGACCTAACATGAATAGTAACATTATTACTTGTGGTAGACTACCTTCTACACTAACTAATAATCCACTTTCTCACATTGGTTTTCAGTGGTTAGATCCAGAACTTGTGTTTAGCAGTATCAATTAGCTTTCAAGTTGGTAATTAAAAAAATCCTTAATTGAATTGAAAACAAAAATTGATTTTTGATTTTTATGGCATCAGGCCTTTCATTGTGCTATTTTTGATTTTTCAAATGTATTTACTTTTAAACCTTTGAAGTGTGTAAGGGTTGGATTTGGCTACCCTGGCAATTCTTGCAGTGGTGGAGATGAGGGCCCTATGCAGAGAAAGGAAGTCAAAGTTAGACCAAAAGCCTGCCAAACCATCTCTCCTCCATGGATGTAACAATAGAAGCAGCCCCAGAAGATGAAGGTGCGGGGGACCACCTGTCACAAGGTGGATTTTCTGGTGTACCATCCAAGACTGGAAGCAAAGCAGGTTCTACCAGCATAAGCCCTTGTGTTCTAGCCATCTGCCAATAGGAGCTCAGTGACAAGTAACCAGCAAGGGAGCTGCATGCCAAACTGGCAACCATAGCACTGGAGTAGAATAAACTTGCACTGGAAGGAAAGACTGGCCTTGGATAAGAAGAAGGCAAACTTAAGAACCTTGAGGTACTATGAATTTGGTGGTAAAAGTGGTGAGGTGTCTACAATGTGGCCACACACAACTTATATCCCCAGGGGCACTGTACCTAGCATTGTGGTGGGGGATGACTTTGACATATGGTTTGGTTCTTATGAAAAAGCATTAAGAATGCACAGGGTGAGTCAACAGGACTAGAGAGTCTTAATGGGGAGTTAGTACCAACATTGCAGAGGGATACACTCCTGACTCTACAAAAAGAGGCTTCTGCCTTCCACACTCACATGAAGGATGTCCCTGTGCAGATGTTTGCTCTAATTCCTGAAGAGTATTTGTAGAAGTTCCAGGACACACACAAAGACACACAGCAATCCTGGGTTGACTTTGTAGATGTTTCAATAAAAGCACTGGAGGGCTGGTTGTAAGGCAATACGTGATGATGGGCTATGTAATCTGATCATGCAAGAGCACATCTTGAGTAATTGTCATTCAGAGCTACATCAGCATCTCATTGATTGTTTGTCCCCAGACTGCTTGGTAAGGCAGCTGACATGTGGGTGGCCCTAGGGTGTCTAAAAGGTTCAAGGGGGAGATCCAAAGAAAGGGGGATCAGCCCTGCATCAGGGGAAAGAGTGGTGATTCAAGGATAAAAAGAAGGAATTCTAACAAAGGGCCCATAAAGCTGGCTCAGGAGGGGGAGTCCTATGCCTTTTCTAAACCCAACTGGGAAAGGTACAAGTGGAAGAAAACTTTTGAATCATGAAGGCTTGAGTATGCCTGGACTGTGACCAACAAATTGGGAGACTCTGTCTCTTCCAAGAAGCCCCACACAGGTGGGCAGTCCTAAGGAATTGCAAGCATAGGAATTGGGGTGGAAATTTGCCCAGGGCAAGCCAGAGGTTGGATTAAAGCCACCTTAGACTCTGTGGGCAGGGCGGATGCTGAAGACATGCCCCCTTACCCCTCAACAGAGTGAAGTACAAGCAATGGCTGGCCATCACCTGGACCAGGGTAGAGGGTCTGAGGGATACAGGAGCCAGCATGACCACAGTGGTGGACCAGCTGGTTTCCCCAGAGGAGATTATCCCAGAGATTCTGTATAGGATAGCCAACACTGACAATGAGATGAGGTTTCATCCCATAACAATTGTCACCTTTGAGGGGGGAGGGGTTACTGGACCTAAGATGGTAACTGTGAGCCCTACCACTTCAGTGGAATGTCTGTTGGTAAACAACCCTGACACTCTGAATGGGCAGAAATGTACATTTTGTGTTTGCCTGAGTGAGATAGCCTGTCAGAGAAGTAAAGGGAGGCTGGAGCCTGCAACAATGGCCCAGGTTCCTACAACCAAGTGGAAGGGCAAGAGGTGTGAAAAATTAGCCTCCAAACATCCCACTGTCCAGAAGGAATCAGACCCCCATGGAGAAGATCTGAAGCATAAAAAGGAAGAAGAGCCTAACTTGAGAGATCTGCCAGAACTCTAAGCATTGCATGAGGTAGAGGACTTTCCAGGGAGGAATTCTGCCAAGCATGGATAGATTGTCCAACACTTTAAGGTCTTCAGTACCAGGCTGAGGTCTAGGAGCTTGGGAATACCAATGGAACCCACAGGATCTCCTGTACAGGAAGTTCTGTACAGTGAGGCCAGGAACTCAAAACCTGGAGCAACAAGGAGATTGGTGGTTCCCCAGAAGTGCAGGGCATTCCTTTTTAACTTAGCCCATGATATCCCCTTAGCTAGGCCTTTGGGGCAGACCAAAACCTGGGCAGGGAGATCAACCACCCTTACTGTCCCCAGATGTCTGAGATGGAAAAGTAGTTCTGTCCCACCTACACCACCCAGTGGCAAGACTGAAGGGCCACCCAAGGCTGCCTTGAACCCACTAACTGTGGTGGGGATGCCACTTGAGAGGGTGATGATTGACATTGCCGGGCTCTTAGGCCCATAAACAGCTTCATGGAACTGGTTCATCTTGATGCTGATAGATCATGTCACCAGGTACCCTGAAGTCATATCTCTGAGGGAGTTTGGACATAATATCAAATAAAAAATAATGTGATGACAAAATATTGTATTAAAAATATTGGGATGGAAAAAATATCATGGACAGTAATATCGAAAGGTAAGAATATTGTTTTAAGTGTTGTTTTTAACATTGTTGCAAAAAATATCATTAGATAAAATATTGTTGTATAGAATATCGTTTTTATGTGTTTTTATATGTATTTTGTTTTATTTTAGTTGTTTGTTAATGTGTTTGATTAGTGTGTTTACTATAGCAATTTATTTATGTAAGTTGTGAAATTTTTAAAGTTTTATTAATGTGCAGAATTCATTTTTACATTATTGTGTTATAATAGTGGGATGCTGGATTTTTAGGGGATATGACTGGGGAGATTTTTAAAATGTGCATATTTAGATTTTATTGTACGTGTCATCTTAATTAATATACAAATTCATTTTTTTATATTTTTAAAATGATTGCTTTTATTTACAAAAAAAGATAATTATTTTCAAAAAATGTATTATTAATTTTAATGTATTGATAAAAAAGAAAAAATGAAAAAAGTGTGTAATTAATTAAAATTTTATAAGTATTTTTAGTTCATTGTCATCTAGAATACTTTATTCAGTTACTTGACCATCAAAGTATGATACAATAAAAGTATATGAGATCAATCTATGTCCTTCAAACAGAAATATGTTAAAAAAAAACTTATATTCATAAAGCTTACTTACTATAGGCTTCATACATAAAAACAACTTCAGTTTCCTTACACTTGTTATGGGTCAATGAATATACAAGTACTCCCATACGTCAACAGCAGTTTTCTATACACAGTCCCTAAATAAAATCATTAAAACAATCTCAAGATGTAAAAATGTGTAAAACCGGGCAATGCTTACATGGCCAATTGCTACGTGAACATATATGTCATATATCAAGAAATTGTGCAGAGTGCTAATAAAGATACCTTAGAAAGTGGGCCGATAGATATTTAACTTGCATACATACACATATCCCTGCAATACAGTAACACTTATGATTGTAACCCTCAGTAATAAAATAGAGGTAAATGAAACAAATGCATGTTGCAATAATGCTTGCAATTGTGTCAATAACAGATAAGCGTACTGTATACCGTACTGCTGCAAATTAAGATTGTTTCAAAATCTTCTCTCGTTTTATCCAGACGTTATACAAAAAACAAATCCCAGAAAATATAACAGGGCCAGTTGTGTCAGTCATCAAAATTCGCTCAGTCTCTTTGAATGGATTACCCCCAAAGTCAACCAGATCGGATGGAGCCATCTTCTGCGCATGCCACGATATTCAGGGCACGCAAACATGATATGATCTGTGGTCTGAAGATTAATGCCACAAGCTGGGCATGTATCAGAGGCATGGTTATTACTCCAGTTTCTGCTGAATGATCGGAAGGGTTAGCAACCTATCCTAAATCTTATATGTAAGCTCTTAGCCAGAGGTGGTGTTATACTATTGTCGCGTGCCCCTGGGGGAAAGTTTTATACTCGGAGGGTACTGTGCCTTTATTAAAGATGAGTAGTAGGTCTGGATGGCTGTTTTCACACGTCTTTATTAACAAAACAAAGCTACAAGGATAGGCTTCTGCCGTGGGGAAAGAGTCTCTGTCCCCGGGCACTTCCGGGAGGGCTTGCTGGTGCTCGGGGAGGGGTCCGTTCTCCTCAACTCCGGCAGGGACCATCCCAAAAGAGAAATAAAAAAGAAAGCAAAGAAACCACTGGTCAGTGGAAGGCTCTGTGGGCCACTATTTGTAAAGGGAGGGGAGTGCGAGGGTTCACCGAGGGCCGCCACCACGTGTAACCGGCAACAGAAAGCGGTGCCCACCCTCAAAGTTCTACCCGTTCCCTCCCCGTGACTTAGAGAACCCCTGTAGACGCCGACGTACCTGCTCCAGCCACACTCCTCCTGGAGAGTGGCGGGCGACACGTGGGGTCATTGGCCTCCTGGCGTCAGTCCGCTTCCTGGCTCCTCCGGTTGGGCTCCAGGACCTTCAGTTTTACGGGGATCCCGCTGCTGCTCCTCTGGTCTCCTCTTTTCCTCGTCGGCTTCACTCCTGGCTCCTCTGGCTTGCGCACTTCCGTGTCCGTGTTCTTCCCCTTTCTGCTCGGTGGGATTCCCTGATAGGAGGGCGGGGGCCGACGTCATTCCTCCTGACTCCTCCTCCCGCTGGTTCTAGGGTAAATTAAAGGGGCCGTCCCAGTCCTGCACACCGAGCGGCAAAGCGTCATTATCGGGCAGATCCGTGGGTCCCACTCCCCAGGGATCCCCCGACACACCCTCCTCCCAGGATTTCCCTGATCGAGGGAAAGAGGATAACGAGACAGAAAGTCAGCATTCCCCTGCTCCGTACCCTTGCGGTGACGGACTTCGAACCAAAAGGGCTGGAGGGCCAAGAACCAACGGAGCACTCGGTCGTTGCAGCCCTTGTTCCGTTGAAGCCAAGTCAATGGGGCATGGTCTGTATACAAAACAAAGGGCCTACCCTCAAGATAGTACCGTAGCTTTTCGATTCCCCACTTCACTGCCAGGCACTCCTTCTCTATTGCAGGATAGACCTTTTCCCTAGGAAACAGTTTTCTACTGATGTAGAGTACAGGCTTTTCAGAACCCTCGCTGTCCACCTGGGATAGTACGGCTCCTATACCCACCCCCGATGCATCAGTTTGAAGGATAAAGGGCTTCTGGAAGTCCGGTGTCACCAACATAGGGGATGTGGTTAGGGTGTTTTTAAGTGTTTGGAAGGCCACACTCTCAGGGACCGAGGGGAGCGTAGACGTGAAGAGGAGATCGATTTTTTCAGAAGATCCGTGAGGGGGACAGCAATGTCGGAAAACTGGGGGATGAAGTGCCTGTAGTACCCTACTAAACCCAAAAAAGCTCTCAGTTCCCATTTAGTGGTGGGGAAAGGTGTACCCTGTATAGCTTTCACCTTTTCTGTCTGTGGTTCTATCAGCCCCTCTCCCAAAACATGCCCCAGATATTTAACTTTTTGGAAGGCGGATCTGGACTTTTTCGCATTAATGTGCAACCGAGCGGCTCTGAGCTCGGTTAGGATGGCACTGAGATGCCTCAGATGTTCTTTCCATGTTTTGCTGTATATGACAATGTCGTCTAAGTAGGCAGAAGAGTAGGATAGGTGGGGTGCCAGTACTGTATCCATCAGCCTCTGAAAGCTGGGGGGAGCCCCGTGTAACCTGAAAGGGAGGACCGTGAAGTGGTATAGGCCATCGGGTGTGGCAAAGGCCGTCTTCTCTCGATCATCGGGGTTTAGGGGGATTTGCCAGTAGCCCTTGGTGACGTCAATTGTAGAGATGTAACCGGCCTCACCCAGGCGTTCTATCAATTCATCAACCCTGGGAAGGGGATAACCATCCTGTTTCGATATCCTGTTTACCGCTCGGAAGTCTATACAGAACCGGATGCTGCCATCCGGTTTTGGTACGAGCACCACGGGAGAACACCAGTTACTATGGGAGCGTACAATGACCCACGGTCTTTAGCATCTGGGACACTTCATTCTGAAAAGCTACACGACGGGCTTCCGGGACCCTGGAGGGTTTTTGTTTCACTATGACTCCTTCTTGGGTTGGGATCGAATGCATAGCCAAATGTGTTCTTCCGGGTTGATCTGAAAATATATCCTTGTACGTAAGAAGGAGGGCATGGATTTCCTCCTCCTCCTTGCTCGTAAAATCAGTGTTGATGACGGTGTTATGGAAGGTATGGGACGGGATTTCTACGGTGGAAACACTATGGGTTTTTTTGGGTGGAGGGCCTAGCCACTTCTTTAAGAGATTTATATGGTACATTTGGGTCTTACTTGGGGAAAGGCCCAGGATGTACGTTGTTCTCCCTATCTTCCTTAGGACCTGAAAGGGACCTTGCCATTCCTTCCTCAACTTGTGGGTTGAGGAGGGAAGTAAAACCAGAGCCCAATCCCCTATGTCTACTTCTCTCCACTTTTTTCCTTTGTCGTAAAACGTTTTTTGTTTTCCTTGGGCTCTCTCCAAGGAATCATGCGCTAGGGTTCTCAGTTTATGGAGACGTGACTTGATTTGATTGGCATAGTCTAACAAGGACTGGGCTTCATGGGCCCCATCTTTTTCCCAGCTTTCTTTGGTGATCTCTAGCAGCGTCCGGGGTTTCCGACCAAAGAGGAGCTCAAAAGGGGAAACCCCAAGACTGCTTTGTACTTGACTCCTGGGTACGAATAGGGCTAACGGCAGCAGTTGGTCCCAGTTCCTCCCATCCCCGGTTAGCATTTTTTTTAGGGTGAGCTTGAGGCTGCCGTTATAGCGCTCAACAAGCCTGTCCGTCTGGGGGTGGTATACTGAGGTCTTTATGTGTCGTATGTTCAATTCCATACAGACCTGCTTCATCAACCTCGATACAAAGGGGGTCCCTTGGTCTGTGATGATGTCACGGGGGAACCCCATCCTTGAGAAGACTTCTAGTAGTCGCTGGGCAATTGTGGTGGACGTGGCTGAACGCAAGGGAAGGGCTTCTGGGTATCTGGTAGCATAGTCTACTATTACAAGGACATACTGGTAACCCCAAGCGGACCTGGGAAGGGGACCTATGAGGTCCATACCAATTCTGTCAAAAGGCTTACCAATGATGGGAAGGGGGTTTAACAGGACATTTGGAGGGACATAGGGGTTTCTCTTTTGACATATCTGGCATTCTTGACAGTATTTCCGTACCTGGGCGTGGACCCCTGGCCAGAAGAAACTCTGCAGTATGGACTGTGCCATTTTCTCTGCCCCACAATGCCCCGCAAGGAGATGGGCATGAGCAAAGAAAAGGAGTTGGTCTCTGAACCCGGTCGGCACCAACAACTGGGGTTCCTCACCGTCCTTGGCCACCCGATACAAAAGGCCGTTTTGCTCAATGAAGCAGGGATATTTTCGTTGTGGGGAACCTTGCGTTTCTCTGACGCTCTGCCAGGCGTTACTAAGACTACTGTCGTTCAATTGGGAAGTCCTAAAGTGCGTGTCTATGCCCCAGGGTTCGGAGGTCATTAGGTCGTTATGGGGTTTCTTGGCCTCGGGGTTGTTATTCAGGTTCTCTAACATAAGGGTAAAAAAACAGGGGTTATCTACGCCTATTATAAGAGGCTCAGGAAGGTAAGGCAGGACCCCTACGTCTGTCAGGGTTTCTATGCCTAGCTCGGTTCTAAGACTGACCCTAACTACTGGATAGTACCTTACGTCACCATGTACACACCTAATGCTAACCGTCCTTCCTGGAAGCAGGTAAGAAAGGGGAAACGAGTTCCTTTCTGACTACTGAATGCCTACAACCCGAGTCTAAGAGAGCGGTTACTGGTTGGCCATTCATGCTCAAACTCACATAGAAGACTAGACCTGTCTCTTGGGCGTAGAGAATAGACCGGGGCAAATAGCTCACGTCCATCGGTTCTTCTTCTGTTTTCTCCCTTTTCCTTCTGCAAAACTTGGCGATATGCCTCCACTCACCACACTCAAAACACTGGGGCCCAGACGATGTGAGAGAGTCTGGTTTCCCGTATCTTGGTTTTAGGGGCTCAAATGACGGCTTGGGTGATTTTTTTCTGTCTTCCCAGGTTTGGGTGTCCTTGGGTTTTTCTCGGGTTCTTTTATCATGGCTCGATTCTGTGCTCTGGCATAAGATGTGGCCATCTCTATGGCATGTTCCAGAGTCAGACCCACATGTTGGCGCAACCACCTTTGTGTCCCATATGGTAGTGCGTCAAGGTATTGTTCGAGATAGATCTTGTCCATGATCTCTTCACGGGTAGACTCCAAGGGCTTTAGCCAACGATCGGCGGCATCCTTTAATTTGTAAAACAGTGTTTTCGGGGTGTCGCCGGGTGCACCCAGTTCTTGTCGGAATTTCAGGTGGTGTGTCTCATCATCGACGCCCAATTGGTCCAATATGAACTGTTTTACATGGCCGTAGGCAGCTGTACCATCCCTGTTGGCCATCTGATATGCCGCCTGTGCCTCACCTGTGAGTAGAGGAGCTAAATAGAACGGCCATCGGTCTGTGGGCCAAGCACTGGCCCTGGCGGCTCTTTCGAAGTTCAGAAAGAAGGAGACCGGGTCGTCTCCTGGCACATCCTTCTGCAGGGGGACCACTGTGCCGGGCAGAGTGGTCGCTCTCCCTTGTCCCAAAGCCGCCAACAACTGTGACTGTCCTTCAGCCAGTTTGGTTAGGGTGTCAGACTGGGCCTGGATAGCAGAGGTGAACACAGCCCTGTCCATTTCCGCTTGGCTGGCGTTCTTCTCCACGGCCCACTCCAGCTTGCTTTGTCCCTCTCTCATCTGTGTGATCAGGTTTTCCATCTTGTAGCAGACGGCGTTATCCCACTTCTGACACCAAATTTGTTGCGTGCCCCTGGGGAAAGTTTTATACTCGGAGGGTACTGTGCCTTTAAAGATGAGAAGAAGGTCTGGATGGCTGTTTTCACACATCTTTATTAACAAAACAAAGCTACAAGGATAGGCTTCTGCCATGGGGAAAGAGTCTCTGTCCTCGGGTGCTTCCGAGAGGGCTTGCTGGTGCTCGGGGAGGGGTCCGTTCTCCTCAACTCCGACAGGGACCGTACCAAAAGAGAAATAAAAAAGAAAGCAAAGAAACCACTGGTCAGTGGAAGGCTCTGTGGGCCACTATTTGTAAAGGGTGGGGAGTGCGAGGGTTCACCGAGGGCCGCCACCACGTGTAACCGTCAACAGAAAGTGGTGCCCACCCTCAAAGTTCTACCCGTTCCCTCCCCGTGACTTTGAGAACCCCTGTAGACGCCGACATACCTGCTCCAGCCACACTCCTCCTGGAGAGTGGCGGGGCGACGTGTGGGGTGGTTCGCTTCCTGGCGTCAGTCCGCTTCCCGGCTCCTCCAGTTGGGCTCCAGGACCTTCAGTTTTACTTGGATCCCGCTGCTGCTCCTCTGGTCTCCTCTTTTCCTCGTCGGCTTCACTCCTGGCTCCTCCGGCTTGCGCACTTCCCTGTCCGTGTTCTTCCCCTTTCTCCTCGGCGGGATTCCCTGATAGGAGGGCGGGGGCCGACGTCATTCCTCCTGACTCCTCCTCCCGCTGGTTCCAGGGAGAATTAAAGGGGCCGTCCCAGTCCTGCACAGGGAGCGGCAAAGCGGCATTATCGGGACAGATCCGTGGGTCCCACTCCCCAGGGATCCCCCGACAACTATCCATTTAACTTTCAAAGGTTGGGGTGGGCTTAAATACCAGAAATTGCTCAGTTAATTGCTACAAGGGGCCCTAGAAATTTGCTCTTCATGAACATGAGACCAATACGTTGGTTTTAAAACCAGTCTATCTGCCTAACAAATTAGTTCAGTTGAATTCCATAGCTTAAGCATGTTCAATTTTTTTCACCAGCTGTATATAGATCTTAGTCAAGGAACCTCTAAGGCATGGTCCACTTCCTTTACATCTCTCAGGGAATCTCTGTATTCTGCTTGTTTAGGGTTCGCCCAGATTCAAATCCAAAATAATAATGCTTTTAATTGGGTCAGGTCAGATGTTTCATGCCACTATCAAAGTAGGTACCCTGAAGCCATACCTCTAAGGGAATTTGGACAAAAAATCAAATAAAAAATAATGTGATGACAATAAGAATATTGGGATGGAAAAAACATCATGAACAGTAATATTGAAGGTGAGAATATTGTTTTAAGTGTTGTTTTTAATAATGTAAAAATATCATTAGATAAAATATTGTTGTATAGCATATCATTTTTATAGGCCCTATTATGAGTATGGCAGTGCATAGGTCTGCCATACTCGTGGTGATGGTCTGACCACCGCCACACTGCAGGCCCACCTGCAGTATTACGAGTGTGGAGGATTGGACTGCCACAGGACCGCTGCATCTGCCGGGGGGGGGTCAGAATACCGCAGTGGTCGCTCAGTGGTCAGGAGCAGGAATTTGCTGACGTTTCCGCTGCAGCACCACAAAGAATATTCTGAGTTGCCTGTACACTGCCCTTTTCAAGGGGGTGAGCCCACCATGGAAAGGGTGGGGGAGAAGCAACTAGGGGGACCCTAACAGGGCCTCTGTGTCGCTCCTGGGCTTGTGGGTGCATGCAAGGGGGCACATGTTGTGCCCCCCTGGAATTGCACCCCTGTTCCTGCACGGTGTGGCATGCATGCCACACAGTGTAGGAACGTGTTGCAGGTGCTGTCACGATGGCAGGCTGCATATTAGGCTCTCCTATGAGCCTAACAGTCCACGGCTGTGAGACCACAACAGCACTGCCCACCATGGATTACGATCGTAATCCAGCAGGTGGGCCCACCACGGCTTTGGTGGTACTTCAGCGAACGGCACAGTATCAACACCGCAGGAGGACCGCCAAACTCGTAATAAGACCCTACGTGTTTTTATATGTATTTTATTTTATTTTGTTTTATTTTAGTGGTTGTTAATTTTTTTGATTAGTGTGTTTAAAATTATGTATTTATGTAAATTGTGAATTTTCGAAAGTTTCATTAATGTGTATAACTAATTTTTAAATGATTGTGTTATAATAGTGGGATGGGTATATTTCAATTTAATTTCTGTGACATTTTTACTAATAAACAAATTATTGTTTTAATATTTTTAAAACAATTGCTTCTATTTATTATTAATTTTCATGTATTGATAAAAAAAAAACTGAAATAAGAGTGTATTTGATTTACATTTTATAAGTATTTAAAGTTAATTAAAAAACATTTGGAAAATTAAAATATTAAACTTTTAAATTGTATACTATAAATATTCATTTCAAATGTATTTATTGATCTATTTTAAAACAGAAAATTAATAAATATACTTTTGCAAAATTAAGTGTATTATATTAGTTTTGCTAATTTGAAATACTTTATTTTCATTATTAATAAGTTGTGTGCTAAATAATTGTTTTATTGTAAATGTAAAGAATTTAACACATGTATAAATAATTTTTAATATGTGAATTTTGAAAGAAAATGTATAATCAATGTGTAATAATTATGATGTTTTTATCACAAATTATATTCATATTTTATTGGTAACAAGAAATTTCATATTTATGTATATAATAAGCAATTGGGAAAATACATTTATTTTTAATGTTTAATTATTATGTTATAAATGTTTGTTAATATTAATATTTTGTAATGTAAATATATTTTAGGAGGTTTTTAAGTGTTTTAATGAACATTTTTATGTTTACGTTTTTATTTAAATTGACTTCCCGTCCTGCGCGCCTTAACACATCACTCCACAGCACATGATTCAAAGTTGTGCATCGACTTGCTGTGGCTGTTGCTGTGGCTGCCGACGGCGGACCTCCTCTCTGCCCAGTCCATACGCATCCTTCCACGTGGCATCTCTGATCATGCTCCCTTTTTGTTGGACTTGGGGACTCGGCCCAGCACCCTTTGCCCTGCTTAGAGATTCAGTGCCTGGATTTGTAGAACCCTGAATGTTCCACCTTTCTGGAAGAGGAACTACAAACCTTTTTTAGACTTAATGTGGGGTCGGTCTCATCAGCGGCTACAGTGTAGGCATCTTGTAAGCCTTCCTTGAGGGGTCATCTCAAGGGTTATGTGCGCTGCTGTGATTAGCGCAGATTACTGATCTGGAGAATCAGATATTGTGCTTGGAGGCTGAACTGTGTCGTCTCAACACTGATGACAGTCGCCGCCTCCTGGCTGTAGCTCGTACTGAACTGCAACAGATCTCTCTCGATAAGGCAAAACAATGCTGGATAGCCTCCACCCAGAGAATGTACAAGTCTGGTGATAAATCAGGCAAACTGCTCTACTAGTTGGCGACCCAGCGGTTTAGGACTCTTCCGGACTTCTTCAGGAGGAGCTATAGGATATAGCTCAAACCTTTACAGATTTTTACGGGAATCTGTACTCTCAGCACCCATTGCCTTTAGTGGAAGTAACAAATCCCATTGTAGATAGCATACCGTTGCTGTCCATTCCAGACTCCTTAGCCCGGGAACTGGACCAGGCCCTCACTGTTGAAGAAATAGATTCCGCTCTGATGGCATTACAATCCAGAAAGACGGCAGTTCCTGATGGTTACCCTATTGAATACTATAAACACTTCTGGGACATTGTGACCCCTCATCTCTCAAATTTCTGTATAGCCGCAATACAACAGGGGTCCTTTCCATCGGAATTAGACTTGTGGTCCTTCCTAAGGAGGGTCTTCCTAGGGACCAGTGTTCAGCCTACCACCCCATTTAACTCATAAATGCCAACGTTAAGACTTATATGAAGGCCTTGGAGGCTCGGTTGGCTCTTATTCATGCTGAACAATGTGGATTTATGCCAGGTCACAGCACGCCCCACTGCATTTAGAGGGTACATTCCGGTCTTTCCCGGATACAAGACCTGGATGGTGCACTAGCTCTCCTACTTGTAGACTTCCCCAAGACCCTTTATACGGTCTCTTGGGAGTTCTTGGACAGAGTCATTTTGTAGAAATAAAAACCTTCTTAGGGGTTCACTGATACATCTGGTCCTTAAGACCAACAAAGAAGAGATTGGCACAGAAGCTGTAATATCAAAAAACATGTTTTATTAACCTCAGATGAGG
>CAWUFW010023131.1:0-81586 GCA_963921515.1 Calotriton arnoldi | reverse complement strand
GTGACATGACCATGTAGTCCACTGGTATTGGATGTCAACGCAAATGAGTAGCACAACTGTGGAAGACACACATGTGTCGTGTGAAGTCGTATGGATGCAGTGCTCAGGTGGGTGGGTGCGACGGGTAGATGCGCACATGCCAAGTTGGAGCACGCCGTTGTCGGGAGGGGCCATGAACAGTACACCACCGCTTCCCTGGGCATTGTGAGAGGACACCTGTCGGGGGGAGTGAACACGTGTGTGCACAGCAGCCGGGCACACGTACAAAGCGGTACCAGGCGCACCTCAGCCCACCCTCTGTGGACAAGCTGGATCCTGTTGTGCGCCCGCCATGCCCCTTGACAAGGCACACACAGCCCCAGTCGACCAGGTGTAACCCCAACATAGTCAATCCCGCACAGGCGATACAGGGCACGGGATGGCAGTGGAGCATGGTGTGTGAGAGGTCTCCTCGCGCTCCTCCTGGTCATATCACGCAGGCAATAGAACCTCAACGTCTAGCATGGCACAAGTCAGATGGAAGTGTAGGGGACGCACCACAGCACGAGCAGCACTGACGTCACGGGAGGTGGCTCGCACCATCCCATCCATTGCCCATCATACCAACCACGCCACATGCCATTGCGACTAAGTGCAAGCGCGTGCGCCACCACCCCGAGCCCTCCCAGAGAGGCCAAAGAGTGAATGTGTGGGCCATCAGCCACAGACGGACGCGGCCTGGCCGCAAGGGCAGCCACAGCCACTGGGTGTCGCAGGTGGCGGATCCGGAAGGCGAAGACTGTGATGCATAGTCCATGCAGGCCGGGTCTCCATTTGGGGCACCACGCAGGTGGACGGCGTCCCGCAACACATCATACCCTGAGACAGCCCACTCGTGCAACTGGACCCACACATACACTCCTTGCCCTCTCTGGTGCGAGCTTGGGGCTGCCTGTGCAAGCGCTAGCCTCGCAGGTGAGCATGCATATTGGGGGAGCGAGGGGAGGACATGAGGGCTGGGGCGAAGATGACTGTATCACTGTCAGTTAGTACAAGGGATGACCCAGATGTGGAAAGGAAGAGACGTGTCCCATGTGTACTGCAACTAGTCGCCAATCCAACTACCCCCATGTCCGGAATGTAAGCCCGCACCTAGGCCCGCCCATCCGCCACATCGAACATACCACCAGCACGACAACCTTCCCATTCGAAACACTGACTGGGGGTGGCGACCAGTGTACAATCATGTGTAGCCTACCCACGCGTACATGTGGGCCCTCCATGATCCATGTCACCTGCGGCAAAGTCATGACATGCGCAATGAGGAAGTGAGGATAGCTGTCCGCCCCACGCGCAGAAGGTGCATCAGCTCCACAGACCCAGCAGCGAGTCCAGCAGGGGTCACATGTGCAGGGGCAGCTGTGCCTGGTGTGAAGGCACATGCATATAGACAGCACATCGACCAATGTGTAGTCTGCCCACATCTACAGTCCATCATCATGCGGACATAGGAATTGAACACAGGGCAACACATCTTAGTTGGTGCACCCACCGTGACCAACAATGCGCAATCATCGACGTACCCGCCCTGTGCATGGCCCCCCACCCAACGGAGGCACATCCAGTGCCACCATCCCACACACACAAGCCTTCCACGGAACATGCTGTGTCCAATGGTCAGTACAGAGTCAGCGCCCATCTGGTGGATCCTGAACAGGAGACACATGCACACACATGCCAGCTCGCACTATGTACGTCTGCCACCTGGCACGTGCAATGTAACCTCTCACCTGTGACGTGTGACTGCAAGCACACAGCCGTCTTGGCATGGGGCTGTCAATGTGGACACCTGTCAATGTTTCGGGAGGTGTGATCCGTGACAGTGCTGTACATAGGGTGCAGTGCTGACACCTACTACTGCCTCATATCCCCTCGTGCCACAGGTCCCACTTGTTTTGGCCGCTCAGCCTGTGCCCACATCGTCGTCGTGCGTGTGCCATACTCATCCAGCCGCGGAAGCAGTTCCATGCTCAGCAGACATTCATGTTGCCGTGGCGTTGCCACTTGACGGATATGCAGTCAGTCCCCATCAGCACGCCCGCAAGTCATTGGGGCCTAGATCCCCATGTGCATGCACATGGCAGTGGTTTGTATCACTAGCCATTGCCATTGGTGGGAGACCTGTGTAAGTGTATTGTGGCCGTGCCGTCCCAGCTTGACAGCTGGGCTGTGGCTCATGTGCTTGCTCAGTCATGTCAGTGATGTGTATGCGAAATTGCTATGTGCCGTGTTGCTTTGACATGTGTCCTCTGCCATTTAACCCAGGCGGAGACCGAACATTGACCGCCCATACCAATTGCTGGCGGACATGGACGATACAGAGGTTATTAGGAAGTTTCGGCTGGACAGGCCAACCCTGCATCGACTGTGTGCCATGTTAGAACCCCATCTCCGTCCCCGCAGGGTGTATCCGACTGCTGTCACCCCCACGGCTAAGGTGATGGCCGCCATGCATTTCTTCGCCACTGGGTCATTCCAGCACACAGTGGGCATTGGAGGAGGGATGTCCCAGCCCATGTTCAGCAAGGTGCTGAGGGATGTACTGGCAGCCATGATGCTGTACCGAAACAGGTACATCCGCTTCCCCAGGGCTCGTGAATTGGCGGCAGTGAAGGGTGCATTCTATGCCCTTGGCAGAATCCCACACGTCGTTGGAGCCATTGACTGCACACATGTCGGCCTTGTTCCACCACAGGCCACTGAGCACCTGTACCGCAACAGGAAGCACACGCACTCCCTGAATGTGCAAGTGGTGTGCCTTGCGGACATGGTGATCACCCACGTGTGTGCAAAGTTCCCAGGCTCGGCCCATGACGCACACATAATGCGCAACAGCATCTTGCCACGACTGATGTCCAATATGCAACAGGATCGTGCCTGTATTGTCGGTGAGTATGTGGAGTGGTGTAGCGTGCTGGTTGTGCGATGCTGTCCCCTGTCCAGTTGGAATTGCAACGGTTCTCTGTGTCCCTCACACCCAGGTGACTCTGCGTACCCGAATGGGGCATGGCTGCTCAGTCCATTGAGGAATCCTCGCACCCCAGCAGACGATCGCTACAATGAGGCACATGGGAGGACCAGACGTGTGGTCGAGCGTACCTTTGGCCTCCTCAAGTCCAGGTTCAGGTGCCTGGACCGCACCGGAGGGTGCGCTGGCGTACTCCCCACAGAAGGTGTGCCGGATAGTGGTGGCGTGCTGCATGCTGCACAATCTGGCCATTCGGAAGCAGATCCCCCTCATCGTGGATGACGGAGATCAACCAGGGCCCCAGCCCGCAGACCAGGACAGCTCGAGTGAGGAGGACAGCGGAGAGGAGGAAGCTGGTAATGTGCGGCAGCAGCTCATCGCCCGCTACTTCACTTGATGGTGAGTGTCCATGTCACGACGGCTGATGTGGCTGTATCTGTGCAGGTGTGTGTGTGCTGTGTCAGGGTGGCCGTTTGTCCACTGCGTGCTGTGTGTCAACGCTCCATGGCCAGGGTAGTATGCCACTGTTGGTGGCTGTGGCATTGTGCCCTATTGCTCTGTGCGATGTGTGTACATTGCTTGTAGTTGTTGACATGTACTGTGTGATGGGTGTGTGACACACTCATTGAATGTGCTCCTGTTCTGTCTCCCACCCCTAGGTCCCTACAGGCCCTCCGGATTCAATTGCCATGCCACGCATCAGGTGCCTTTCCGCCCAAGGTGGCCGTTGTATTCCGTACAAATAAAACACAGGGCACAAACAGCAGTTAGTGAAAAAGGTGCATTTATTACAAACTGTGACATGTGATTGTGTGTAAGGTGATGACAGAAGTGGTGCGTGCAGTGACAATGAGCTGTCGGTCATGGCTGCGTGATGATCAGGGTGTACCCACTGGTTCTATGTCCATAGTCCAACACACACATGCCATCCAGATGGCTGTGTGGAGTGGGATCGTAGTCCAAGTCAATGCAGTGGCTGGTCAAGGAAGGCTGGCGGAAGGCTGGCTGGCTGCCTCACTTGCGTTTGGAGCGTGCGAAGTCCTCCCGGGAGATCTGTTTCCACTCCGGACGGCCCCTTCCACGTTTGCGAGGGGGTGCCTGCTTGCGACATGCTGGTGGTTGAGGTGTGCTCACTGGCTGTGGACGCAGGGGAACTGGACACTGCTGCTCCACCCTGCGCCCCGGCAGGTTGTGGCGGAGGGGAGCTGCTGTCCCTGGCAGTGACCTCACCGCCACCACCAGCTGGCCCATGAGGTCCACGAGTTGGCCCATACGGGCGTCCATGGACCTCAGCACCCCAGCACCTCACGCGTGTCTGAAGCAGACCGGACCCATTGTCCTTGGGCCTCTTCATAGGCCCCAAGGACTCTCAGCCATTTGAGGCAGGGCATGGCTCCCAGGGGAGGCTGGCGTTTCCCTGACCCTGCTCCTCCTACCAGTCCTGCTGCCACCGGCCTGCCCACTAGCCACATTGCTCACCACGGTCCTCGCTGTGGCTCCCAGGGTGGATCCAGTCGGCCGGGCCACCACCTGCGCTGGGGCTGGTGCCAGCGAAGACGTGGTGGTGGTGGCGGCGGTGGTGGTCGGTGCGGCGATGGTGGCGGTTGCGGCAGTGGTAGTGGCCACAATGACCGTGGGTGTGGCCGCAACGACAGTGGCAGCAGGGGGCTGGGAATGTTCAGCAGCCCTGGATGATGGGTTGGTGGGTAGGAGGGGTCCTGGGGAGCGGCTGGGCCCTGCCACACCAGATGGGCCTGCTTGGTGGTCCGTGTCCGAAGAGGAGGACAGATCCTCCAGATCCGTGTGTCCTCGTTGGGGGCTTGTAGGCTGGCTGTGCTGGCTGCTGGCTCCATCCCCAGCATCCAGCAGTTCGTCACCTGTGGAGAGAATGAGATTTGTTATTGTGTTGCACCTGGCGAAGTATGTATTTGTAGTCTGACATTAACAGTTCGTGCAATCTCGTACATGGGTTTCCCGGAGGCGTGTGTGTGGCTGTAGCATCTGTAGTTGTGTGTGCTTGGCAATGGGACTGTGTGCTGTGCACATGTGACATGGGACGGATTGGCCATGCCGATGGGTGTGTTGCTGTGCCCCTACTTATTGTGACTCTGGTGTATGCGGGCTCCTGGCCCATCCTGGGTCTGGTTTGTACTTTGCTTTTGGTGTTCAGATGGGACGCTTAGGAACGCATATGGCAACATGGGGGCCATGCCCCAGATTCGCATTTGGGAGGGAATATGCTTTTGGGGTTCAAATGGAACGCTTAGGAACGCATATGGCAACATGGGGGCCATGCCCCAGATTCGCATTTGGGAGGGGATATGCTTTTGGGGTTCAAATGGAACGCTTAGGAACGCATATGGCAACATGGGGGCCATGCCCCAGATTCGCATTTGGGAGGGGATATGCTTTTGGGGTTCAAATGGAACGCTTAGGAACGCATATGGCAACATGGGGGCCATGCCCCAGATTCGCATTTGGGAGGGAATATGCTTTTGGGGTTCAAATGGAACGCTTAGGAACGCATATGGCAACATGGGGGCCATGCCCCAGATTCGCATTTGGGAGGGAATATGCTTTTGGGGTTCAAATGGAACGCTTAGGAACGCATATGGCAACATGGGGGCCATGCCCCAGATTCGCATTTGGGAGGGGATATGCTTTTGGGGTTCAAATGGAACGCTTAGGAACGCATATGGCAACATGGGGGCCATGCCCCAGATTCGCATTTGGGAGGGGATATGCTTTTGGGGTTCAAATGGAACGCTTAGGAACGCATATGGCAACATGGGGGCCATGCCCCAGATTCGCATTTGGGAGGGGATATGCTTTTGGGGTTCAAATGGAACGCTTAGGAACGCATATGGCAACATGGGGGCCATGCCCCAGATTCGCATTTGGGAGGGGATATGCTTTTGGGGTTCAAATGGAACGCTTAGGAACGCATATGGCAACATGGGGGCCATGCCCCAGATTCGCATTTGGGAGGGGATATGCTTTTGGGGTTCAAATGGAACGCTTAGGAACGCATATGGCAACATGGGGGCCATGCCCCAGATTCGCATTTGGGAGGGAATATGCTTTTGGGGTTCAAATGGAACAGCTTAGGAACGCATATGGCAACATGGCGGCCATGCCCCAGATTCGCATTTGGGAGGGGATATGCTTTTGGGGTTCAAATGGAACAGCTTAGGAACGCATATGGCAACATGGGGGCCATGCCCCAGATTCGCATTTGGGAGGGAATATGCTTTTGGGGTACATGCTGTGAGCCATGGGTGCCGAACGTGACATGTGTTGTGGCAGCATGACAGTGCATGGTTTGAGGTGTGTGCATGCTTGACATGGCCTGCATATTTGCTGTCTGTTGTGATTACTGGAAATGGCATTGGACGCATCGTTATGAGTGAGTGATGGTTGTGTGCCAGCCAGCGTATTGCAGTTGTCCCATCTCCTTGGTGTGCGTGCTGCCCTGTGCCATGTGCATCACTGCAGTGCTCGGGGGGGTGTGGCCCATGTTGTGTGTTGTTGCTCACAGTGTGTCGTGCGCTTCATTGACTTCTGGCACATGGTTGGTCATGGGCATGTATCTTAGCGTGACTGCTGTATGTGTGGCAGCTGTGCGGATGACATGCCTTTCATGAGACTGGGGCTGACGGATGGGATGGATGGGATGTTGTATGTGCATGGTGTGTCTGTGTGTTTGATGGGTTCAGTGGTGTTCGTGTGCATTTATGTTGTTCCGCTCTGTTGCGTCTAGTGTTGTTTGTCTTACATAGGCGTAGTTGTGGGGTGTGTGGTTGACAGGCAGTAGGGGCTACATGGACAGGACTTCAATGGTGTTTCGGTTGTGTGTGATGAGTTGCACAGTGGCTGCCGTGTGGTACTATATTCAGTGTGGCTTGTGCATGCAGACGTGGCTCCTTGGGTGTTGCTATGTCTGTGATGGGTCATGTGGGGTGTGAGTCTGTTGTTCATGTCCGTGTGCACATTGTTCACTTGTTCGTGACGGTGGGCGGTGCTGCGTGTTCGTCTGCTACGTGACATGTCCCATGTGTTGGTCGTGTTATGGTCCTCATGCCTCCAGTAATCCAGCCCTGTCCAGTTTCCCACCTGCAAGTTGTTCGTGCGTGCACTGTACTGGATGCCACATGGCTCTAAGCGGGGGGTGCTCCATGTTGCAGGTCTGTGGGGGTGGGGGGTGTTGTGGGTCGTGGGGGTGGCTGGACACCCACTGACACCGATTGCTGTGGACCGTGATGTCTGCCTTTCGGCTGTCGTTGTGCACTGCGGTGGCTGACACGTGGCTGTGGGGTGTGGGGGATGCTCCTCCTTGCTGTGCTGTGGGACTGGGGCCTGGTGTGTGTTGTACTTGGGCTGTCCACCGTCCCACCCACTGCACTTTGTGTTCCTACCACTTACCTGTTACTTGTCGGTTAGTGCAGCTGTGGCAGACACATGGGTGTGGTGGGTGCTCGTTGTGGCGCTTCTGGCATATTTGGGGACCTGTTGGTGGTTACGTGGCTGGCTGAGTGTACACATGTCCCCACGTATGTTACAGTTGTTCGGTTTGGGCTGTGTGTGGTGGTGTCTGTTGCATGTGTGTGTGATGTGTTGTGTATTGTGTGCTGGACATGGGGGTGTTTGTCCCTGGGAGCTGTGGCATGGTGGTTGCGCATGTGAGTACATAGCGGTGTGCTGGTATACATTAGTTTGTACTTACCAGCCTCCACTCCCCCTGCTAATCCGGCGAGGATCTCCGGATGTATTACGACTCGCACCTTCTCCTCCCACGCTTTGAAGGTCTTAAAGAGCGCGGGATTCCCTCCGCCAGTGACGGCAGCCAGCTCTCTGTTTTTGCCCTCCTTTTTCTTGACCAGGCTCTTGACGTCATTCCAACGTTTGTTTATTTCACCTCTGTTCCTGGGCAGGGTCCTGACTGCATTGACCTGGTCTACGATCCGGTTCCACATTCTGTTTCTGGTGGCTAGTGGTGTGTGCTGGACCATGTTCCCATAGATTTGTGGGTACACCTTGATGATCTCGTCGACCATGACCGTCAGCTCAATGGGCGTGTACTTGGGCATCCTTTGTGGTGCCATGGTGTTTGTGGTGCTGGTGCGGTGTGTGTTGTGTAATGTGCAGGGGGTTTGTGGTGCAGGTGTATGGATGGTGGTGGTGGTGGTGGTGGTGTTGGTGGTGGTGGTGGTGGTAGTGATGTGTGCGTTTCTGTGGTGTGCTGCTGTCCTTGCTGTGTCACTGTGTCCTCTCCTCTCCTCTCTGGTTTGCAATGTAGCAAGGGGTTGTGGTCTGTGGGAGTGCTGCTTTTGTACTTACCTATGTGGGTGTGTCCTCATGGTCTGTTGTTTTCAGGTGTGTTGTGTCTGGGGTTCTGGCCTTTGTATTTTTTGTTTGTCCGGGGGGTGTTTTCGGGATGTGTACTGTGCTTGTGTATTTGTGCGTGCCTTGCTGTGTGGACTTGTTGGCCATGTTGTGTGCTATTGGTTTTGTGTGCGGATGGTTTCTGTGCAGGTACGTGGGCGCCATGGCTTCTGCCGTGTCGATTCTCATCGGCGTTGTTTGCGCTGGCGGGCGGTATATTTGTGGTTTTCCGCGCTCATGTCGGTGCGATCGTAATTTCACGTGCGGTGTGTCGGCCGTGAGGGCGGGCGGTTTTGTGTTGTCGTGCGTGTTTCCGTCCGTGGCGGGCGGTTTGACTCCGACTCGGACGTTGGCGGGCGGTATTTTGTGTGATTTTTCCGCCGATGGCGGTTTTCGGTTTGTGTTATCGTAATGGCGTGGTCGGTGTTCAGGCGGTGTGTGCGGGCGGATTTTTGCCGCTTCCATGCCTGGCGGATTTTTTTACGCCGGGTATCGTAATGGGCCCCTAAGTGTGTGGTTGTACAAAAGAAGATTAATTTAGATTTTTCCCTAGAATTAGGTTTGTAAGAAAATTAATAATAAGTTAGATTTTTAATTTTTAACAAGAAAAAATGGTAGAATCTACAGTGACTGAACATCCGAAACCTAGTTTAAAATGTAAATGTATTAGAGCTTGCTTATGTGGTGTCTTATTAACTATGTCAGTGTGGTTAATACCAACAATTGTTGTTCCTGTGTGGATGGTGACTAATGACAAAAATGAAACTAATAATACAATACGTATGAGAGTGGAAGTTATTACCAAAAGTCCAACTAATATAGTCCATAATGATGGAAGTATTTATCATCAAGATAGATCAATTACTGATTTTTCATTAAACGTCTTTACTAAATTATTGTATGAATATATTAATACAATGAATGTGAGTGACTGTTATGTTTACATGCAATTACCATCATCTGTCTCAGAGGGGGTGACATATCACCACCTTCCTTTAACATATGGTGTTTCGTGTAGTGTACTAACTAGTCTGTTCTATGTAACAGGAAAATTAGAATTTTATTATTCTAACTTAGATGTAGTCTTTTCCGAACTTCCTATTAGAAAGAATTTAAATAAATTATCTAGTAGCCTAGAAGCTGAATATATGGGAGAATTTTTTCATACTACACAAAGTGTGGATTTAGTTTATGCTCACAAAAATAATCTCACCTGTAGTTTACAAATAGAAGAAAAGGATTTCGTTAATATGGTAGAAAATAGAAGACAAGAATTCCATAAAAAGGCTGCTGAACAGAAAACTAATATACCACCTTGGGCTTTTAGAGAAGGAAATTATGAAAAAGGCGAGACTTATGCTGCAATGTCTCTGGATTGGAATCATAAGGGGAAGCTTTGCTTGCTAAGACTAAAGGCTAACTATAACAACTATTATTTAGGTACTAGTAAATGTGAACATAATTTCTTAATAACAGGAGGATGGGGATTAAAGGGAGGAATGGACCCTGTCTTCCCAGGTGTATATTATGTGTATGGGAGGAATGCTTATTATAGGCTGCCTGCTCACTGGTACGGAAGTTATTACTTTGGGATTGTATTTCCTAAAGTATACCACGTAGAGAGAAATAATAGAATTAATGAGATGAAACATGGACTAATACGTAATAAGAGAGCAAGTTTTTCAGCAATAGTGGGTGATATATTTGGTGCGATAATACCTTCAGTTGGAGTGGTTCTTAATTCACACAAAATTCGAAAATTATCCACAGTGGTTGATCGATTATCAACTGATACTGCTGGAGGGTTCTTATTGATTGATACAGAAATGGTTGCGATTAGATCAATGGTTATGCAAAATCGACTTGCCCTTGATATATTATTGGCAAAGAGGGTGGAGTCTGTGGAATGCTAAAAGTGCAACATTGCTGCACTTATATTCCTGACAAAAGCAAAAGTATTGAAGGGTATATTAAACATATTACGAACTTACATAGGGATTTAACACAACTAGAGGTTGATGGTGTCTGGGAGAAAATTAATAAGAGTTTTTCAAATATAGGTAAATGGTTCACTAATTTTGGTAAGAGTTTATTGGGTGGAGTAATAATACCAGTAGTATCTATAGTGATAGTAATCATGCTAATAATAATGACATACAAATGTTGCAAGAAAAGAAGAGAAAGGATGAGTATGTTAGGGGTAGATAACAAATGTAAAGGTATGAAAATAGAAGAAATAGAGTTAGAAAATATGAAAGACAAATATTATGAAACAATGAAAGATTTAGGTGAAAAGAAGAAACTTAGAAGTGAAAGAAGTACGAGTTTCTGAGGAAACAAGAAATGGCAATGGGTGATGGATATTTTATGATGGCATAAAAAGCCGTCAATGGGGGGAATTGATGGAGCAGGGTTTGCGTCATGTAAAACTGCTCGGATCAACGCCAGGATAACATTTATTAATCGTGTGTTTTGTACTAAATGCAATAATACACACAAACACAGGGAGATGCTTTGCGCACGCGTGCATTGCAATTAAGACTAATACATGAAATGCTTAGGCTGCATATTGCTTTTGCATATTAAAATCGACAAAGTGGAATAATGCTATTGCAAAATAATGCTTTGCACATTAATGCTCATATGAATTAACATGGGATTAGTGCAATGGTGGGAGGGAAACAGTGTAATTTCCATTTTTGGTTATTAATATTCTTTATATTTCTCTTTCATCGTAGTTTTAAAATGGGCCTATGGTGAACAAATAGCTACGAGTGTTAAATTAGCCTGAATAAATGAAAAGGCCGCAAAAGGCTGCCCCGTATATGAACTGTGGTGGGTGTCAGCGGCGGATGAAGGAAACCTTCAAGAGTGAAAGAAAGACGTGCAATATTGAGGACGTCGAGATGCCTGGGAAAGCTCAAGCTGATGAACATTTTATGTCTAGTTGATACATTGTCAGAAATAAAGTTACTAATACAGGGACAAGCTATTCATCAGAGAATGTGACGTGATGAGGGATAGAGAATCGATTCATAAGCAGTGAAGTAAAACGTGAGAACGAGTTAAGAACAAAGGAGAGCATGTAAAGCCAAATGAAGTAATGGAGGTGTGGTGCAACACCCCAAAAATTGACCAATGAAATGTTGAGATTTCCCCGAATGTTGCAGATTAGTGGGATGGTCAGGTTGAATTAGGGTATAATTGGGATGCTCATAGGGGGTATGGTTAAGGCAGCTTTCCGTAGGTCCAGAGAGGCAGAGGGTGATCGTCGCTGTCCGTGGGTTAGAGGCCTACCCGTTTCCTGATCCTATTTTTTCCCGGTTTCCTTTATAGGGTTCCCTTTCCACTATCCTCGTGGCCAGGGGGTGGTGGATTTTCCGAACTTTTATCGTTAGGTATGTATCAATAGGGAAATTTGCAAATGTTTTCTCTCCATGACTCTTATGTCTCTTCATCTATTCACTCAATAATATTCACTGTGATTCAGATGCTTGTGATTTTGTCTGCATATTTTATGTTATTTCTCCTATAATGTGTATTTTCTTTCCCTGTAACTTTGTACCTGAGATTTTCTTATAATTACTGAGATAAACAGATTAACGATATTTTGAGTTTGTGATTATTTCCTTATGACAACTGTTAAGATTTTGGTTAATTAGTCATGTCAATAATTTACACTACTCAATCAATATGATTCATCGCCCAAGAGGAAAGTGGTTGATGATAGGTTAAAAGGGCTATAATAGAGAAGAAATGATTAGATAATCTGTTTTCCCTTTAGATGAGTGAAAGACAAATCAAAGACACACTAACCGCATTTCAGCGTCATTCTCGTAGGGTCTGTTAAATGGTGAGAAATTGTGAATTTGTATGTTTGGGGCCCGTTGTCTGCTGTGTCATTCAGAGACCCCCGGTTTGGCACTGGATCACCTGCATCTTTATCCCAGGACCACCAGAGTGACTCAAAGGGCTAGTTGGCTGGCTTCCTGATTAGAGTCTCAGGAACAGAAAAGGCTTCAACTACCTCAAATCCAGCACCTGGACTTAGTCTGCTGTGAGTCTTGCCTCGCAAGTTGTGCCACCCCAGTCCTGCATGCTTGGAAGTGGGCCTGAAGGTGCTCTACTAGCCCAGTTGTGGTCCTGTGGGCAAAACCAACATAGCACGATGCAACACCTCGCAGCTCCATGATGCATCCCCTACACTGGACTTAGCATTGCAGCCCACAGTCTCCTCGGAATCACCACTGCATGACGCATCCTCGATACAGGCCTTCGCATCGCAAGCCCTGCAGCTTCTTCAGAACTTTCAGTGTGCAACGCATCTTTGATGAAGGACTTTGCATCACAAACCCCTCATTGATGGCATCCTTGATGTCAATGCAGGACTCCAAACCGCAGCCCCGCAGCTTCTTTGGAACTGCCGCTGAGTGATGCTTTCTTGATGTGGGATCTAACAACGCTCCGCAAACCAGGATTTAAAGTACTTCGTTCAGTGGGCCTTACTTTGTCCCTGTATCTGGTCCATGCTCCATTGTGGTTGGCCTGAACTTGTGATTTTATCCTGGTCAGACGCGAACCGATAATCACAGTTGGCGCTTTGTGCTAGTAAATGCGATTTTCACTTAAATCTTTGAAATTGCATATCTCCCGTTCTACTGATTGAATTTTTGTCTTTTTGGTCTTAAATAATTTATTAAATGTAACTCTTTAAATGTTTTTAATTGGTGTGGGATTTTTCTTGCATTGTGTTTTCACTTTATTACTGTTTGAAGTGCTTCATATATACTTTCCACATTGCCTCTAAGTTAAGCCTGACTGCTTTGTGCCAAGCTACCAAAGGGTTAAGCACAAGTTAATTTGGGGTTTGTTTGTGACTTCACCATGATAGAAATTGTGGGTGCTGCCTGAGTAGGGTTCCACCCCCTCAACCATGAAGCCAATTTCCAACAGAATACAATCCTGGAACGCCAGGATTGCTTACTCAACCATATGTCCTCAAGCTGCAGGGTTGATGGATCTGTTCACGTCATCGACTGTGATTGCTCTTCAGATTTCAGTTTCACACATTTGCTTTGAATCTATAGATGTAGGCCTTTTCTTTGACAGCAAAATGTTGCATAGGTTTCTTCTCACGTCACCTTCTGGTACGATGACATGCCATATTGTGATTATGCTTTGATAGTGCAATCACATATAGTGCCCTACTATATTTTTAGTTTGGCTAGCGCTGTAGGTACACCCAGTAGAAGAAATCCAAATACTTACCACCATAAACCCCATTCCCTCATGCACTCTCATACATATGAACACACACACCCAACAGTAGATGTTAGATGCAGCAGCACACATGCATCCAACATGCAGCCAACATGCCTTATAGTGAGCTATGAATCTGCTCCCAACAGTCCTTCATATACCAAGTTCAAACATCCAAACATTTAGAAACACGTGAGCACTTTAATTACTGGGCAAAAGGCATGCTCCTTGTCCATGAGATACATAAGCCACTGGTAAATGCTATCTGTTAGACCTCTCAAACAGCAAAATCATGCATCCATAGCTAATGGAACATGACCTCCCCACCCAACCAAAGATGGACCAGAACAAAATACCCAGATCACTGGAGTCAAAAGCACTGTGAAGCAACAGCTAACTTTAGACTGCGAGCTATACAAATACTAAGAACATAACATACCTAACATAGCAAGGGATGATAGAACATTTGGTACACCACCTGTGTTTAAAATATGAATACATTCAAAAGATCGGTTTTTCTTCAGTTACCCATAAAGCACAAACTGCAGAGAAGCATTATTCAAGCTACCTGGTAGAACATGTAGCAAACAAATTAAATATTGATTTGAAACTACATTTGCATTTTCCTCTGTACCGCTTATTTTATCTATGTTTTAATTAGGGGTGGATGGAAGTTGTGGAGTTTCACTCCGTGGAATTCCGCAGAGTTACCTAAAAACCCTTACAGACCCTTAGACGCTTACACCAAACTTTTATCGTTTTTACTTTTACAAAAATAAACTCACAAAGCAGAAGTTTATTCTTTAAAAAGTGAAAACTAACGTCCCTAACACCATGGGAGTTTTCTCTGATCGTGTGGGGGATATTTTTTATTTTTACTGCCCCTCACCACCAGGATATGTCCAGTAAAAAAAAGCTCAGCAACAGCCCACTCTAAATAGGGCAAACAGATGACTAGCACATGATCGATAACCTAAAATCTCCATTGTGCCAATTTATGTTGTTTCTGCATTTTTAACAATTTATTGTTCAATCATATTTTGGATTCATGTTCGTTTCAACATAAAAAACAGTACCCAATGCTTGTATTGTTCAGTATAAATCACAGAGGCATCTGATTGTCTAAACTAAACAAGATGTTATAGTTAGGGTCACATTTAACTCATACAAAACCAGTGAAATTCAGCAGTTATAGTGATGTCATGAGTGATGTCACTCAGCATGTCATGAGTGATGTAATATGTGAGGTCATAAGCAGTACATTGCGGGCGTAAGTAATAGTTAGCTCAGATAACTATAACTGCTGAATTTCACTGATTTTATACGAGTGAAATGTAACCCTTTCTATAACGTCTTCTGTAACCTTTGTCCTTTGTTTTTTTCAGTGAAGTTCTAAGGTTTTTTGTATTCTATTTCCTAACTATAATGTCCTTGTAACCTTTGGTTTTTTTCAGTGAATTTGTAAGCTTTTTCAATTCTATTTCCTAACTATAACGGTCTTGTAACATTTGTTTTCTTAAGAGTTAGGTTCACATTTAATACACACAAAACCATAAAAATTAAGCAGCTATAGTTAAAGTTATCTCAAGTAACTATAACTTGTGCCTAAGGTAACTATAACTTGTTCCCCTGCCTTTTGAACACATGAGTACATAATAAATAATGATTTCTTTTTTCTCCCTACCCCACACTGTCTCAGCTTCTGAATATTTCGTCAATTTTGAAATCTCCAGCCTTTTAATTTTAATATGAATTTTTATATTTCTTTAGAATATTCCCTCACTTTTGTATTATTATTTCACAAGTAAAAATCCTCTTATGTAAATTCCAGTCTTTCTTTGTTAAATGCACTAGTCTGTAGTTAGACTCTAGTTAGTTTTGTTGGAATAATATTCAGGAATTTTCCAGGGAAACCAATGAGGAGATTTTGCTAACCCAATAAAGGATAGAGAGACATTGCCTACTTGGGCTTGATGGGTGTTAAAGATGGTAGTACGCAGATGAAATGCGACAAACCATTTGAAAGATAATATGCTCTATTATCGAATAAGAGGCATGCAGAAATAGTTTTATTCTTGGAATACCGAGGCTGGGCTCCAAAAGTTACAGTGCACAAATATGAGTTGACAGCTCACTAGAGCTGAAATGATGTGAAATAAAATGAGGGTATTGATTATGATAATGAAATAACTTTATTTAATTTTCTTCTTAAACTGCACAATATGCTCTATGATCAAAGAACAGGCATGTTATATTGTTTATACAAGCATATGATCTGAATGCACTCTTATGCAACATAAGCCCACCAGAGCCTGATTGGTATTTGATGAAATAAGCATGCTGTTTGAAGCCATAGCAAAAATGTTATCTTGTCTTTAGCTATTTTTCATCTGCCTCTATTTCTAGTCTCAATATATTTGTCTGATGAATTAAATTGCTATCCTCATGATGGGATCTTTATTTTGAGTATTGCATGTATGTTTGAAATATATCAACAAATAGAGAAGAGAAATCATGGGAAGAAAGACTATACGATGTAAGAGAAGTATGTTGTCTTTTTTGTTTGTTTCAATGCGCATGTGCTCACTTTAAAATGTGTGGTGGAGATGGCTATGCTCATCCGTGATCAAGGCTCGTCTGTTGAAGCTGAAACACGTTGGTCCATGACAGCCTGCCATTCTTCAAAATACTGCCAATAAAAGCACTTTTCTTTTGCACCAAGATTGGACATACAGCGTCTTTGTCGGCTGGTGACGGGACAGTGGTTTGATATCACAGAGGCTGTCTGTTCCCACACCCCTGTGAGGGTTAGAAACTCTCCCCTAAATGGAGCTATGGTGTTTTGACATATGGCCAAGTAATAACAGCTTGCTCATCACTACAGTGTCTTTTGCTTCATTAGCGTACTTTTTTTTATTCAGTATTACTAAGGCTCCATACTTTTCAGTAATTTTAATTCAAGTTCTGTTAAATTGACTAGGTTCTTTATAGCCAGCTCATAAATTTAAAAAAGGTTTTTCTTATATTATTGGAATCAAACACAATTAATTTCACATTTCTAAAAATGTGGCCTTCTATTAAATCTAGAGTATGTCGATTCACACAAGGGTAACATTTACTTCATGTCCTAAAGTGTTTGTATACTTGAGACCCCATCTCAAATTTATGAAAATATTGACAAATATTAAAAAGAAATATTTTCTTACAGATGTGAACACCTATATTTTTTTATTGAAATATGTTATTAGAAAAAATGGTATTCCCTCTCAAGCCCAAGTTTGTCATCCTCAGTTAATGTATGGTCTAAAATATTTATAATGAAATATTCTTCAATTTGGAACATGTCTTCCATTCCCCTCGCTTCTCCAGATTTTCTTCTTCACTTGGGGTCTATCTTCAAAAAGTAGCCATTTGTCTGGATGTAGTCATGCATGTTTCTGTTCCAGTGTATGTCCCTTACAGAATGTAAGGATTTCACTGGAATTCAGGCCATGAACTCAAAGCTAACTCACTCCGTCCCTTTTTCAGTCAAATAAGATCAGTAATGAATTTCAAAATCTAAAGTGACTGGACAGGGTGATAAGGGAAATGAAGGTAGGGCAAAAATGTATCCACTACACTTCAGTGGAGCCATTACCACTAAAGGAGTGTTGTACATTATCATAGGGGAATCGTTGTTGAATAATGGCTGGGCTCACCACCAGTATGAATCAGGGAAGAATTATTTGTTTCTCCTGGATGTGGAGAACTTGATTTGGAAGGTTAACAAATAAGCCTGCTCACTATGAGTGGTCTTTAGAGCCTCTTGGGTCTCTGAAATAACCTGTGCCAGAGCCTGCAATTAATTGGAGTTAGAGCTCATGGTGGTTTGGGATGGGCATGGGAAAGTATCAGATTTTGCATGTGCTGAGGACAAAACACCTCAGTCCCCAGAGTGTGTCCCTGTCAGTGTTAGCTAGACTGCACCAGACAGAGTCAAATAGAGAGAGAGAGAGAGAGAGAGAGAGAGAGAAGTGGCAGGCCCAACTCTTCTTTGTAATAGCTCTCTCTTGTGTTAAGTCTCTGGTCACAGTGCAAGTGTTCACAAAGACTGTCGGGAGGTAGTGCAACTCACTAGTTGAAAAGGTCTATGCAGTATTTTAATGATACTCAAGAAATATATGATATTCCGAACAAACACATAATTAGCATGTATACTCACTGGTTTTTTAAAGTAAAGTCACAGTAACCCTAAGCAAGGACGAAGTGGAGCCTCTAAGCCTCGAACTCAGGCAAGGATTTGGGATATGTATGAGTGAAAGATATGCAGCCACACAATAAAGGCAAAGCAAAGTCCAAAAAGAAAAGTCAGCATAAAAGGGAAAAAAGGTCAGATATTTGTACAGGTAAATATGCATTTAAATGCTGAGTAAAAACAGAATCCGAAGAGTAAAATCACGCTAAAGAGGCAAATGGACAAAGAGTTGGAGAGGAGGAAAGCCAAATCCCAACCGAATCCAAAAATCAACGTCAGCGTAAACAGGCAAGGGGGTCAAGGAAACTAAGGAACCTATAAGGGAGAAAACTACAAAGGGGAGGGTTGGGGACTTTGGCTGAATTCATGGCAGAAAAGAGCAAATACAATGCGAAGTTGCCAGGTGGCTTCCTAGTGCTATCCTGAAGGTTAATTACTGCTGCTGTCTGTCGTGATCCAGACAGCCTGCCCTTGACTGGAGCAAGCTAGCTGTCCACAGCACCCCAAATGGCATGAAGGAAAATGTCTTTCTACTGTTCTCCAAATCGTTGTAGAACCTCAGAAACACTGCTGATTCCTGACAGTTGATTTCTAGGGGGCATATTACCAAGGGCATTATCGCCGCTTTAGCGGCACTTTTCGCCACTAAAGCAGCGATATTCTTATCGCCCTATTAACAAGGCGGCGCTAACATGCATCAGCGCATGTTAGCGGCCGATTTCGTAACGCATCTCATGACAGCGATAAATATCGCTAATGAGATGCAAAGTAGGCGTTCCCTCCTACGACAACATGTAAAATGCCCGCAAATCCAACATCGCTGTATCAACAACGCTGCCCCTGAACAGCGAAGCGATGACAAAATGCGCGCTAAGCCCCCATTATCGCATGATTCCAACGGCAGGTAAAAACATGTCTTACCATTATTGCCTATGGGAGGTGGATTGTAAGGCTGAGTCCACACTCTCCTATTACCAAGCTTGGCATTAGCGCTGTGAAATCATCGCAGGATTTCACACGCTAATGTCCATTATCGCAGTCTATCACAGGATTTCACATCGCCTGTCAGCTAAGCGTTGCTAATACGCCTCTGACACGGCGTAGAAATCCAGCGATAATTTAAATTGCGCTAAGCGCGTTTAGCGATATTTATCGCTTGTCCTTGTTAATATGCCCCTAGGTTCTTTAGGTCAGAGGAACAGCTTCTTTCATCAAGTCAAAACTACAAGTTATGTACCCTTACCTCTGGAAAGCTGGCTGTCAGACAGATGCCAGCTTTATTTGAGCAGCAGTCCTCTGAGTACTATGCGGAGCACTCCCTTTCTTGGTCAAAGAGAACTTGGAAGTGAAACAACAAGTGGGTCAATGGTTCATACTTTTTTTAGTTAAAGCAGACAAGAGATGTCTCTCAAGTGTCCTTTCCATTCTTCCCTCCAGACAGTCTTAGTATAGAATGATGCTCCAGGCCACATACGCAAAAACACAGAACATCAAAAACCAGGATACCAGGTACTCACAGTCAGGCACTGAGGGCAGGAGAACACAACTGCACCACATGCAGAGGACATTCCCATCCAAATAAAGCCCTATCCCTACCTTTATCCCTAAGATTACATTCTTTTTTCATTCTTTGCAGGATCTGCTTGTACCTCTTTTTGTTCCTTCTCCTTCTTTTCCAGAGGAGGCAAATTTAATTTGCTTGATGTCAGGAGAGCACTCTCAATTTACATTTCCAGAATAGCTTCCATGGGGAATGTTGATTTTTAGGTCGAGCCTAGAGTAGCGCGCAAGCGCTGCTTCTGGCGAAGACTTTATGTAGTGGGCATTTGAAAGCTGACCAGACGCTTGTGCACAATGGCCTTTTCTGTGCGGTTACCCGCACGGCCGGCATCTGTTTCCAATTATCGTGCCCAGACGCGGGCGCGATAATTGGAAACACATGCCGGCCGTGCGGGTAATCGCAAGCAAAAGGCCATGACGCACGAGCGTCTGGTCAGCTCAGCAGGCTGCCGCTCTCGCTCGCCCCCGATCCTCTCTTGAAAGCTTTGTTTTAGTTGCTTTCACTTTTGCGGCCGCATTCTTACATCTGGGTTTAATTAACGTGCGCGCGCTTGTTTAACATACATCGATTCTAAATACTTTATTTTCTTCGACTTTACATTTGCTGAAGCGCTTCCACTGGAGTATCGTTCTCATAGTGTTCATCACACCAAAGATAATTGATTTCACTTTCACTGAAAGGCACATTTTGAACCATGTGCATTCACTGCTCGTTATTGTGGTTATTGAATCATGGAGCTGTTTTAGGAGGTGAATAAGTCCCCAGAGCATCCAAGCTAAAGTGTGGCTATGCTGCCTGTGAATGGCGCTGTAAACTACCGTACATTCGCTGGCAGGGGAGCAGCTCCACAGCCTCGGGAGAGCTGCAGCCACACTTAGTGCAGCGCCTGCTAGCTGTCAGACGGGAGAGAGAGAGAGAAGCTGAGGAGGTGGGGGGAAACGGGGACTGGGATCCGAGCCGCCCTACGCCACCCACTGTCTGCACCCGTGCCAACACCATGATGGATAACATTCCCCTGCAGCCCGTCAGACAGAAGCAGAGGATGGACAGCAAGCACAGGACAGGGTAAGGGCGGGGGTGCAGGTGTGTATTGGGAGGTAGAGGCCTGCGGTGGGGTGGGGCGCAGGATCCCCATTCCTTCCCTATTTACCTGAGCCATGTTTTGGGGGCGGGGGTGTCTGGACACCCAAGATGGCTAGACCGGGGTGTCCAGGCCTCCGTGGTGCCATGTCTCGTTATAATGCAGGATTAAAAGGGACCTGGGCCTGCCCTCAAAGTGAGTTACCGGGTTTAGGCTTGAATACACGAGCGCAGGTCCCGCCTCCTGTGAATCCCTTCACAGAGGACTTGCTTCCTAGTTAAACCGCCACTGCTACTTGTGAGCCTCACAGCCAGGTGTCACTGGCAGTGTCCGTCTTCCGTACACGCCTATCTCCATTTCTCTGCATGAAATCACCCCAAAGCCATGGGTCCTTTCTGAAGAAACCGAAGGCTTTTGTGTTTCCTGGGGATTTTGCTTTGCATTCTGGGATTTGTAGACTTTATTATGGGACAAGTAGGACTACAAGTTACAGAATGCAACGAACAACCCTGGGCCGGATGAGCTGCTTACTCATGGACCTGGCAAAGTCGAGAGCTCTGGATCTCGACTGACTAGAAACTTATAAATAAAATATCACTTTGGATCTCAGTAATACTTCTTTTCCTATGATCCCCACGTTATAGTCACCCTCCCTAATCGTGGCATCACCCCACCATGACATCCGTCTGTTCTGCAATTGACCACACCAGACTGTGGCTCTTCGGAAATGCCACAAGGCTCCAGAGTCCGGAATTGGTTTAGAATATGCTCGCAGTGTGGAATTGTCCAAAGTGTCCCTCTTCCAAGATCTACCTTAACAGACCCCTCACACTTGCACGTTCCCACATTCCCATTAATCTTGAAGCACCCACATACCTATCAGCCCTTAACACGATATCAGCCTTGAATGGCCCATAAGGTTATGCCAGCCTGAAAGCCCCTTCAATACCCGAAGAAAACTGCCTTAGTCTAAAATCTTTTCATAACCCTTACCCAGCATTGAATGTCTACCTGCCCACCCACCCACACGTTCCTCACTGCCTTGGCACCTGGGAGAACACCACTAATGGCCTTTCAGCCTGGCATCACCCTCCTCTCTCAGATTGGCATGAAACTATTATAAACCTCTCGCCTGTATTCATCCTAGAATCATCTTTCCAACTGGGCCTACTCCGCAGCCCCAAACTCAAACCATAATTATTATGTTGGTGATTTGTGCAATACTCTATGTAGAGCCTATTTTAACATGCTTTCGGATACGTTTATCTTGTGTCATATTGTATACTTTGTTACAGGGGCGGCTCCTCAGTAAGAGCAGAGGAGCGTCACCCCACTTAAATGACCCTCAAACCCCAGAGATGAAAAATAAAATGGTAATTAATTATCATTTTATTTTTCATCATCCCTTCCCGAACAGAGTGTCGGGACGGGGCAAGGCCTGCTGAGTGGCAGCAAGGAGGAATGGTGGGCAGAGGGCTGCCTGTGCACTATTTAAAGTGCGCATGTCTCTTTGGCCGGCCATCTTGCGCTAGCCTGCCAGACATGCACACTTTAAACCTCTCAACCTAGCTGTCTTGAGACAGCTGGGTTCAGAGCAGTTGCAGGCCTCCAGTGCGCCGGGGAGCGCCGAGAGACGTCACTCCCTCCAATCAGGTCGCTGCTCTCATGCTGGTTAACGAAGCGATACAAAAGGGGATGATGGACGGAACGTTTGAGCCAATCAAACACTCACCCCCAGTCAACTGATCTGGGTTTAATCCATCATCATTCTTTAGCTCACTCCACCACCCCAGTTCAGACATGGCCATATGCAAATCAGTCTGACCCTGTGCCTCATGGGAACAGTCCAGCCCGAACTGCCAAGCCATGTCTTCCCTGGACCGGTTTCTGGCATTCCAGCCGTCATCAGCCAGGCTTGCTTGAATCCAGTGGCAAAGTGAGCAAGGGACCCACGTCTGGGCATACCCCCGCCAACTTAGGGCGAACAAAGCGATACAAAAGGGGATGATGGACGGAACGGATTAAACCCAGATCAGTTGACTGGGGGTGAGTGTTTGATTGGCTCAAACGTTCCGTCCATCATCCCCTTTTGCCACTGTATTCAAGCAAGCCTGGCTGATGACGGCTGGAATGCCAGAAACCGGTCCTAGGATGCTTGTTTCCGGTCCAGGGAAGACATGGCTTGGCAGTTCGGGCTGGACTGTTCCCATGAGGCACAGGGTCAGACTGATTTGCATATGGCCATGTCTGAACTGGGGTGGTGGAGTGAGCTAAAGAATGATGATGGATTAAACCCAGATCAGTTGACTGGGGGTGAGTGTTTGATTGGCTCAAACGTTCCGTCCATCATCCCCTTTTGTATCGCTTTGTTCACCCCATGTTGGCGGGGGTATGCCCAGACGTGGGTCCCTTGCTCACTTTGCCACTGGATTCAGGCAAGCCTGGCTGATGACGGCTGGAATGCCAGAAACCGGTCCTAGGATGCTTGTTTCCGGTCCAGGGAAGACATGGCTTGGCAGTTCGGGCTGGACTGTTCCCATGAGGCACAGGGTCAGACTGATTTGCATATGGCCATGTCTGAACTGGGGTGGTGGAGTGAGCTAAAGAATGATGATGGATTAAACCCAGATCAGTTGACTGGGGGTGAGTGTTTGATTGGCTCAAACGTTCCGTCCATCATCCCCTTTGTATCGCTTTGTTCGCCCCAAGTTGGCGGGGGTATGCCCAGACGTGGGTCCCTTGCTCACTTTGCCACTGGATTCAAGCAAGCCTGGCTGATGACGGCTGGAATGCCAGAAACCGGTCCTAGGATGCTTGTTTCCGGTCCAGGGAAGACATGGCTTGGCAGTTCGGGCTGGACTGTTCCCATGAGGCACAGGGTCAGACTGATTTGCATATGGCCATGTCTGAACTCGGGTGGTGGAGTGAGCTAAAGAATGATGATGGATTAAACCCAGATCAGTTGACTGGGGGTGAGTGTTTGATTGGCTCAAACGTTCCGTCCATCATCCCCTTTTGTATCGCCTCATGCTGGTTAACAGCATGTAAGCAGCGCCAGGATTGGTCAAGGGAGTTTGCTGGGGCCCGCTCTACCGTGAATGGAAGAAGAGGTCCGGAGTGAGGAGGGCGCGTAAGGTATTTTTATATTTATTTTCCATTTGCCCCCACTCCCTCCCCCGTAGATGCCGGCCGCCACTGCTTTGTTAATCGCGCTTATGCATAGGCGAGGTTACATCACAAGACCGACCCAGCTCAAACAAGTAGGAGGTGGTAGTGAAGGAGAGGGTATCATTAAAATAGGGTGACAACAGACATGGGGCCGATTCACCAAAGTATTTATGAGTATGGGAAGCAGTACTACAGGAGTGCCCTTTTACATAGTTTTACGCGCCTTTGTAAATTGCATCTCAAATGTCTAACTCTGAATTTGTGAAAGTACGAAGAGGGCATAGTGCATTCTGTATGTAGTAATTGTTTATGAATATTCTGTGTTGATATTCTAAATATTTGACATGCATCCCGCCATACTGGATTTATTCTGGACACATCTGCATTATAAACTTTCCGATTCTGGAATCATGCCAAAATCCTCCCAGCATGGACCCCTCCCAACATATACAGGCTCACATTCTGGCATCCCTAGTAGATAAGGTTATCGAAGGGCACCATCTCATCAGAGGCACCCCATTGAAGTACTAAGCGTTGTTTCTTCATATTTTTTTTCTCAGGTGTTTTTAGTTGACATGATATAAGACTACAACTCCCACAATGCAATAGATGTGAAAGGAAAGCCTAGAACTGGAGCATTGTGTCCCCGAAGACTTGGGTCATCTGGTCGGCTTACAAATACAGGCTGACAGGACTTATATTTGGCACGGTTTTTGTTTCATGTAAAAAGTAAGCTTTGTAATGAAGAAGAAAACACTTCTCCATTCCTTGTTGCTCCCATAGCACAACGTTCTTTTTGAGCTTTTATGCGTGTTCTGAAGTCTGTGCTTATGTAGTGTGAAGGTATGTTGTGTAGAGGATATGAAGGCGTGTTTGCTCGCAGACAGGATGTGCTGCTGACGGGTTGTTCCTGGTTGACTCACTTGAAGCAGTCACACCCACCAGATCAATACATGAAATCTTGAACAACTAGTCAACACCTAAAGTAAACATCGAGAGGGTCTACTGGACCACACAGCCTCAAACAAGCAACATGGCGAACAGTGTCTTTAATATTAGAACCAGAATGCAATGCTTCTCACCGTTTCCACTGAAGCATACACATATATTAGAATATTTACCCCATGGACTTAAATACACTCAGAGTTGTGACAGGCACTAGGGTGGCACACGGAGAGGCCTTAATTCCAGAAGCGGTGCTGTCTTGACTGCAACTCCCAGAGTGCACTGGTGCACTATCCGGAAGTCAGAAGACAGCGGGCCTGCATACACCTAACCAGGGGCACTCTCATGGTTAAGGTGAGTTTGCTCTTGACACCAAAGATTTATTTTTATTTTTTGTTGGTGCTCACATTTTTGGTCTGCTTCTCAGGACTCCAGATTCTGGTCTTTTTTTAGCACGTCAAGAATAGGTTTGTTTCTCGGCACCAACAACTGTGACCTGTTTCTCAAAACCCCAGTCCCTGGTGTTTCTGTGCTTTTATTTCACTTCCAACATGTGTTTACTTCGTAGCGCTCCCAATTTTTTATATTATTTTTATTTTCTTGTTATTAATGTTGTCGTCTTTGCTTGTTTCCAGGGCCGGCATCATCACCAGGAGACCCCATCGGTAGTGAATAAACAGTGCAGTCACGGGTCCGCGTTAATATGATTTTGGAAGAGGCCCAGCACCAGGGCTGCGGGTTATTGAAAACAAGCATTGGCATAGCCAATAGGTCTCGCCTTTGGGACCTTATAAGTGTTTAACCATGCAACAGTTAATGTTGTTGCCCCAAGGATATTGTGCTGCGTAACTAAATACTTATAAGGTCCCAAAAGCGAGACCTATTGGCTATGCCAATGCTTGTTTTATTTGCAACTTTTGGTTTACCAGGAGGAGGTTTATGACCCTCATCATCAACACTAAGTTGTGGCTTATTCAGGGTATTGTGATTTTTTATAATAATGCAGGAAGGGCTCTTCCTCGGCCTATTCAGGGCAGATCTGCAGGGACGTCCACCTCATGGACACTGTTCAAGGGTGCATCAATGAAAGAAATGTATATAGCTGCAACTTGGTCTGCTTCAAACAGTGTAGTGATTCATTTACAACTCCGGCTCAGAGTAGGATTTTCTACGGATTTTGTTACGAATGCCTTAGGTTCTGTGAATTGTGAAGAGTAATGGTCGCTTGTGTTTCTTTCTGCTTGGGTATAGCCTCAAAGGTTGAAGGACGTGGACAAGTGACACTGATGAGGAGGTAATTAACAGGTTACTTACCAGTCAGTGGCGTAGCTAGGGGGGGGCGATGCGCCCCTGTTACCAGTAATCTTCATTTCTCAGGTTCAGTTCTTCTTCATCAAAGTCTTGGTTTCACTCCCTCCTAGGAGTTAATATTTAGTAAGCGACCAGTTATGTTGATGTATTACAGGAAGTGTTCATGTTTCCTTCTGCTTTTCTAGTAGGCGGGGACACTAGAGGAAGCAAAAGGGGTTATCGGTGGTGTTGTGGCTTGGCTCAATAAACCATTGCAGTGGGTAGAGCCAATTACTCAATAGGTTAAGAACTGTAATGAGAAAGACCTGGACTTACTACCAAGTAACCTGATCATTAAGGCTTACAGGACTGCAATTGTGATGCAGTGTGGTGCATCTTGTGTGCGCCTTTCATATTTTTCACCTTGTTACCACCTAGCCTGAGTTGGAGGCTTTTTTCAATCAGCTGTCCTTTTTGAGACTATTCGCAAGGATATGTAAATTTTTAGAGGATTCATACACCTCCACATCCTATTTTTGCATTAGCAAGTAAATTTGCAAGCCTGTGAGTCACTTTCACTTTGCACGTCTGGCCCCTAGTGAATATGAAAATACCCCCATGCCAGATTCTATCGTTTAGGCGACCAGCAGATGCCCTGCGAGTTTTTAGATCAGACTACACTAAATGGTTAGGGGCTTATTTACAAGCCCCTTGCGCCACTTGTGCGTCATTTTTAACATGGGAAAAGTGACGCAAAAGTGGCGCAAGGGCCTTGTAAATCTGCCCCTTAGTGTTCGCCATCTCACGGTACCTGCTTTATACTTGGCGCATTAGGTTTAAGTTGTTAACTGCAAAGTAAATCAGAGTTCAACATAGGTCAAGGCATAGCATGTTAATACAATATGACTTTCTTGCTAATATTTCTCTTTCTCTTTTAATGTCAATTGGTCATACACTTCTTTTATTTTTTACTATTTTAAATTTTTTATAACTTTTATGATATGACTATTTATGATTCACCGTATATTGCATTTTATTATGGAACTTTGTTGTTTATAAATTTTGTGAATAATCTCTATTTGATCGAATAAAGAGTACTATTTACAATATGATAATTCCTTTCACTCCCTCTGAGGAGATGGTCCCTTCCTGTTCCAGGCTGACAGAACATCAATCACGGAAGAGGAACGGAGCAGGTTAAAAGTCCGGCTAAGGTGCTGTTCTTTTGGCATGCTGCCCCCCTCACGCTTTACCCCGTGCAGTGCGCAGCAGACATAAAAGCAAGCAGTGAAGCACTGATGTTATGGAGGTAGAACTCTTTGGTTGAAAATTGCACACAGTTCCTAACACGGGGGTTAATCGGCCCCAAAACAGCTTGCTCCACGAAAGCCCTCTTACGGCTAACTACTGGCTTTTAAAGTTCATTTTTCTTTCCATGTTATTATGAATTCTCAAAGGATTTTCAGAGAATACATAAGAGATGGTCACAACGGAGGTGGGACGGGAGCCCAGCATTAGAGCTAAAGGAATCAAGGGCACAGCGTCCGAAATTTGTGTCGGCATAATTTGAAAGCCACTGAAGCTCGGGCACAAGTATTTTTCAGACAGAAGGCTCAGGGCCCCATTGTGTCGGGTGGATGGGGAGGGGGGGGGGGGGTGGGAGGTGTTGCCTCACAGCTGTGCCGCAGGCCTACATCGAAGTGATGATTCACACTGTCGGCGTGATATCACAATGCTGGCGTGATATCACAGTGCTGGCGTGATATCACACTGTCGGCGTGATATCACAGTGCTGGCGTGATATCACAGTGCTGGCGTGATATCACAGTGCTGGCGTGCATGCACAAGGCTGACCCGCCGATCACCATCAAGAGGACTGTAGGTCAGAGTATTAAAAATATCGAGCTGCACCAATGTCAGCACAGGGAGCAGGTGTAGACGTGCAGTTAAGAATAGTAAATCTACACTTACCTACAATCACTTACCCTGACACTATAGAGGTAATTGATATTCCAAAGTCATTATTTTTCCAGTTTGACATTGAAACCCCAGTGTTGCTGTACCGTTGCATATAGGCTGCTCCCATGTGCCACTACTGTTTTTTGAGGCTCCTCACAGTGAGTAAAGCAGCAGGAGGAACAGAAGACCTGGCACAAGAGAGGAGAGTTGGAAGGCAAAGTGGCAAGTTAAGTTATACTCGGCGAGGGGTGTTCCAGAGACTGCTCATGCCCTTTGGGGCTCAGCTGAGATCCCAGTCCCAGCAGTGAAGCTTATTTCTCAAATTGGAAATTGGTTCTGAATTTCCCACTCCAATAGGGGTCAAGCTGGATAGAATGGCAAGTCGGTAGTGTGTTAAGGGGACTCCTCAACTTCAACCATTACTCTTCCAAGAAAGGGACGAGGCTAACAGAGCTTGTTCCCCCGGGGCCAAGCCTTAGTAGAGTGGCCTTGCAAAGAATCACAAGTTTGTCATTGCTTAGCAGAGCACATGTGTGTGGGTGTGCGTGCGTGAGCGCGTTTTAGGTCAGGTGCTGTTTAAGGTAGCATATAACACTGGTGAATGCTGTAACCGTTCTTTGTGAGATCGACACTACTTTAGTCCACGATTCTCCCGTCTGTCTGCTATAAAAGCTTGAGAAAACATTTTTCACATCAGAAAATCCAGAATCTGTGACAAATGAGCGAATTACGAATGTGCGATCACTGGGTTTGCACATGGAAGAGAGGGATGTGAAGAACGTTCTAAACGTCTTTGTCACTGTTATGCATATGATTACAATTCTGAACTACTTTAAATCGCTTACAAGTACCTTTTAACACAGCACGTGGCTGTGGATGCCATTGACTCATTTTTGTATGCTGGACTCTTACAAATCCTATTCACTTAAGAGTAAATCGCTTTACTTTTACCAAATACTTTGATTTACAACTCTATGATTAATCATCTACACTTCCGCCTTTTCCAAGGAGCTCTGACTCACGGGTAGGCTTTGTAAACAAATGACTAGCTCTGGGTATACTTGGGTTTGGGATCTTCATGCTCAGGGTTGAAAAGAGACAATTAGTAAGTTTTGCTGTTGTTCCACTTGCGATGCACCCGTAGGTTCTTTTTCTGATTATGTTTCGTGAATGTTTGGTTTAACATACGTCATTACACACAGGACGGACTATGTGCTTCTGTATTAATTTCTGAATAGCAGCCAAAGATCATGTGAATGAATCTGCAACTGATTGGATGAATGAATGGAGTGCACCTTTTGAGTTTTAGGGCTATTTTGAAAGTGGGATGAGTGCTTCCACAATAAGCGCATTTTGTAGCCCCTTTCTCACCATTGCTTGTACAGCTAGTTCATCTTATGCCAGTCCCTGGCCTATGAGATTTTCTTAAGGCATTAAAATGGCTGCTCCGGCACGTCCGACAAAAGCAAGAACACCATTACTTCATGCTGTTCATTTTTATTTGCCGATATTTGTGTCAATCGGAGCCGCATCATGGACAGCGTTTCCAACCTCGCGATGATGTCGATTTCCAATGGCCTTTCCGAGTGCCCGATTCACAGAACTAACTTAAGACAAAATCCTAAACTTACTACCATTTTGGTATTCACAGAAGACACTTACTCATTTTGGTATTCACAGAAGGCACTTACTCATTTTGGTATTCACAGAAGGCACTTACTTATTGATGAGTAAGTGCCTTCTGTGAATACCAAAATGAGTAAGTGCCTTCTGTGAATACCAAAATGAGTAACTGCCTTCTGTGAATACCAAAATGAGTAATTGCCTTCTGTGAATACCAAAATGGTAGTAAGTTTAGGATTTTGTCTTAAGTTAGTTCTGTGAATCGGGCCCCAAGTCGGCCTGTCCAACACGAAAAGGCTGTCGGAAAGTGACTTTGGGGCCCCTAGCAGGGCCCCCCTTCATCTTGCAGCCTCTGGTTGATGGCCGAGGGGATACCTAAGGGACCCCCCTGTAAAACCCTGCACTGCATGGCAGGCATTGTGGGGTGCCCGTGACAGGGTACATGGTTTTACACACACATCCCATTTCCCCATAGAAGCCTGTGTTGTCGGGCGGAACACAAGCTCCCATGTGAAACAATGGGAATCTGACCAAACAGTGTTCGGTCGCATCGTAATCGGGCGGGCAGAACTGCCAACTGCGAGTCGGTCGGTCCTGATTCCCGGTCGGTGTCGGGCAGAAAGTTTCCGCCCGACATTGTAATCGGCCCCTATGTGTGTAATGATAAGTTACAAGTAAGTAAAATACCATAATCATTGCTTTATTAAAGGATTAAATTCATTATATAGGATTGCTGTCCAAATAGACAGTACACAAATATAAAAACCAACTGCCCAGCACAACTTCTTGAGGAGGCAGCTACTGAAGTGCTCCAAACCTATGCATAATCAAATTGTGCCTTGACCTCTTCCCTTTAGCCTGGAATATGCACCAAAAAGGGGGTTATGTCAGTGCTTGGTAATCTGATAATGGTTGTGGAAGGAGGCGGTGTCAGCACCCTGAGATTACGTGATCTCTTGGTGGTTTTCGCTACTGTAGGCTCTCTTCACCTTCTTTGGCATTTGACTTTCGTGGGATTTTAGGGGGTTTGGCCATCTTCTTATGTTTTTCGTCAAGCGCAAAATGGTATTTTTATTTTGAAATGTGTATGCTCTATAGTTCCCGTTAACAAAGTATAACATAATAGAATGTAATACAACATAAAAGGCTTGTTCGTTGTAATTATAAGAAGTATTTGTATCATATGAGCAGAGGACAAGACTGTTATGTAGTGCTATGTTTTTGCCAGTATTGTAGGACATTCTGATGGTTTAATTTCTGGGTGTCAGAGAAGGTGCTTTAAGTGAGTTTGACATTGATAGGCAGTGAAGGCAGTGTGTTCTTGATAACTTGTAGATGGGACGTTCAGGAGTGTCAGAGTACACTGAGCTGGCTATATGGATGCCTAATCCGGAAAGTAACTGTCGGTGAATAAAGGGAGTAGGAATCAAGGCGAGGCAGAGATGGTGATGGGCTCTAGATGTGAAGTTTCTTTAATGTCAAAGGGGACTCTTAGGACCTCATTACCAGTAGCCTTGTCATTCTGATGGAATCAGTAAGAGCAATTTCTGGCCACATCTAAATTAAGCGGTCATTTGTATTGGGGGCCTAAGATATCCCTTTGACACAAATCAATTTTTGACAGCAGTTACCATCACTATGAAAATTATGAGAGTCACAAAAAGCACAGCACATATGCTATTAATACATGGATATTGGGACTGTTGAAAATCCAGGAAAGAATGAGGAACTATGGGAGCAATTATAACCAGAATTACCAATCCCCTTGATAATTCCTCTCTTCTCAGGGGAGCTCAGAGTCACACTTGTGATCCCTAGGAAACTCTTACCATCTATTGTTACCCTCTGGGTAACTCTGGGAGCTTGAAGATTCCACAATGCTAACAAGCCATTTGTAAGGAGGGCTTTAGTGTCCTAGCCTAGTTGCTCAGTGTGATTAACTGACCGAGCATGGAAAGCATAAATTAGATGCATGCAGATTATGGGTGCATTTGGCATGAGGAAAAGTAGTTAGCTTTAGGCTGCACTGCGTTTCAAGAAACTCCTCGCTATTCATAATTCCAAAGTAGAGTGAATATCTCCTAGGCTTGGAGTTATTATTAACCCTGGGCGGAGTTCGCGGAGTTGTGCTACGCAAAACTCCGCGAAGTGGAAAAATACTCTGCCGCTCTACGCGGAGCTCCGCAAACGGCGGAGTGCGATAGAAAAATGGCGTTTGCGGTGATTTTCAGTGCCGGATGCTTGTCCGCACTGTGCAATCATCGCGGGCGGCACCAGGCATAGCGCAAGCGGGCGCTGCTTTCCTTTCTGCCGCTCGAGTAGATTTTAACTCGAGCAGCAGCTTTCTCAACGCAAACGGGCAGTTTCTCAACGCGAGCGGTCGCGAGCATACGCGACCACTCGCAATGAGAAACCTGACCCCCGCGTTGAGAAATCTCGCCGGGAGGTTTATTTTCCATGCTCACGCTCGCCAACTTGACGTTGTCGAACGTGAGCGAGGAAAAAAACTCCGCTATGCTACGTGGGGTGGAGTTTTTCGGATCTCCGCGAGCTCCGCGTAACGCGGAGTTCCACAAACTCCGCGAGCGGAGCGGAGTTCACCGCCCAGGCCTAGTTATTATTTTGTTAGTATTGTGAATTTGATGGTGATTTGGTACAAGTCGAGACTTGTAACACTGAGTGATATTGATCTAGTTGAAATGTTCTCTAAAAGTGCGGACTCTAAAATTTATCCTGAGTCAAGAGTGCACTTTTCAAAAATGTTGAAGCAGTCAAAAATTTGAAGTTTGGTCAAGCCTGTCACAAAATGGGAATACACATATCTTTAAATACCTACTGCTCAAAGACAAATGTTTCACTTTCCCGTTACATTTGAAGTGACAGGCAGCAAAAGTTTGCTGTCTTTCAACAAAATAACAAAATGGAAGTAGACAAGTAATCGAGAAACCTCCTTTTCCAGCTCACAATGAAGGTGGGTGGGGCAGGATTGGGCGCCGTACATTCTGACTGTGGCATCCCAGAGCATTAAATTCAGCCCGATGGCATCAAAGGGTTTTTGGTCATTGAGTAGCTGGAATGTAGCAAGTCTGGATAATCTTTTTGCTTATCCAAACTTTGCATCTCTGTTTGAAATCACTACATGCCTGTGTCTCTGTGTTTGCAAGAGACTCAGGCATGAAGTGATTTTGAAACTGACACCTTTAAGTTTTTGTCAGTTCTAGCCATTCCCTCTATAAAAGTTCATGCCGAAGAGGCTTTATGTATTTTATTGAAATCTTGTACCTATTGGTATTTTCAGAAAATTTTGTTTTGATGATTTATTTCCCAATTACTGACATGAATGGTAGCTTGTTTGAATTTCTTTTTTGTAATATATATTTGTCCCCTTCTTGAAATTTTGTTACTGCATTATTAGAACTTTAACAAATTATTTTAAATGAAGAAATCTTGTTTCCAAACATTATTTCATTAGTGGTGGAAGATTTCAACACAATAATCTCATCAAAGATGTATAAGAATAGTGTGCTTAGTGAGTTAGGCACACTATGGGGGATACCAGATCCCATTCTTCCAAATAAGAAGAAAGATAAGCCTGCCTCCTTATTATCAAACTGGGTACTGCAACTAAATTTAGCTTTCATCAGCGGCTGATTTAAAGCTCTACCAGTAAATAACCACTCCTAGCAAAAAGGATGGTTAAGATACTTAATCAAATATGTCTTTATTCACTACTGTGATTCAAAGTTAATGAATTATTTTAAGTTAAATGAGTAGCTATGGAACGAGCATCGACAATTAACCTTAGGTATTTACTTACAGGATAATCCATTGAAGGAATGCCTAGAAAGAATGAGGTGATAAGAACATGTATAAATAGATTTCCAACCAAGGAACAAGTCTTAGAATAGGCAACCAAATTGAAAATACAACTTGCATTAAATACTTCATTGGCAAGTATAAATGTATCTATGCTTGAAACTCTTGTTACCTTTATGCGTAATCTATTATTAAACCTGAAGATTCCTCCCCAAATATTGCTTCCATCTAATAAAAAGGTGTCCCAAAGGGAAACCTTTCTTTCAAAAATAATTAGAAAGCAACAGAAAGGGGGGGCGTGGCCAAGAGGTCCGACATGGCGGACGCTCTGTAGACGAGCTCCGTGGGCTCGACCGTTATCCTGCACATTATCCTGGTCTTTGGCGCTCAATTGCCTTCTCCAACCCTCCCACAGCTCACCTGAGCCCTCGAGGAGTTGCTGGGAGTCCGCGCCGGGATAATTGCTGCCTGCGATCCGGAGACTGGCCCCCTGCCATAGTCCGTGGCTGCACGGCTGTCGCTCGGGGCTGGCCCGCACTGGAGTCCTCGCGCTGCCCCTGGTGATTGGAGTGGAGGCCCTGACCGCCTCTAGTCGGTCTCGCCGCAGCGGGGAGCTGCCGACTTGGCGCCTACGGTGCCCCGCGACCCGGAGTTTGGCGGAGCCCGGCCGGGACATACCTGCGTCCCCGGGCTGGTGGCCATTTTGAAGAGTCCTTAGGCGCGCTGCCGTCCGCGGCCGCAACCGGGCATCAGTATATCGGAGGCAAAGTCAAGACCGGGGCTGGGCCCCCACGCGGACTCCCGATTTCGTGCCCTGGCAGAGCACGCGAAGGGCACTGGATGCTGCTTGGCCCCAGCGGTGGGGCCCGGTTCTGAGTGGGAGTGCCGATTGGTGACAGGGCCCGGGGCGGGCACCGGCGGCTGGCTGGTGAGTGCATTGGGCCCCATATTGTCATTGGGATTGTGGGGGCTGTTTGCGGGGCCTGTCTGCAGCTGTGACAGCGAGGTTGGGGCTCCTCCCCTCCCCTAGAACATTACCCCTGGGCCCTTGGCTGTCCCTCGCAACCACCCTCATTTCTAATACCAGCCAGACAGAGCTCAGTGTGCACGCCGGGGCCTGCGGTGGAACGGCGGCCCAGACGCGTGGTGTGCTTCTATCCCGAGCTCCAGGATTGTGCAGTGCTGTGGGTTCGTCGGCCTGGCTGGGGCTCTCCGCTGGCGAATGATCTAAATACAAGTGGAAAAGTGGGGCCTTTTCCCTGATCTGGCGGAGGACATCCTGCGAGGGGCCCATACATCGAATGGGCGGATGAGTGGCACCCATTAGGGGGGCGCAGAGGTACCAGTGCGCGGAGGGGGCCGGGCTATTCCTGGTGCGGCTTGTCTGCGGATTGCCTCGGGCCTGTCTTCCCACCAAATAGACACGGGACAAAGAGGTGGACGCCCTGTCGCGTGTTGACCAAAGCTGTGGGTCCTGAGCAGGATATACCTGGCATTGCCATACTTCTCCGTGCCGGGTCGACACCCAATAGTCACCATCACAATGACCAGGGATAAAGTATCGAAGCAGAGCCCCCTGGATCGATACGCGGGACTGGGGGCCCACGTGCCTGAAACATTGAGCCAAGCCCCTGCCGGGCCAGACAATGCAGCTCTGATGGCGGCGATAACCCAGTCCCGTGAGGCACTCGAGGCAAAAATCGGAGAGGTGGGATCTGATGTTGCCCTTACCCGTCAGGACTTGCGTAAAGCGGTGGATAGGATTACCAAGGTCGAAACTCGCATCTCCACTGTGGAAGATACAACTGCGTCCCTCCAGGTCCGGGTGACCTCCCTGGAATCCATCACAAAGGGGCTGGCGATCAAGGCGGAAGATGCGGAGGGCAGAGCTCGGAGAAATAATCTTTGTTTCATAGGATTTCCGGAGGGCTGCGAAGGCAACAACATGGAACAGTTCCTGGCAAAGTGGATCGCGAGCTGGATCCCTCAGACGTCCCTGTCGCAGTGCTTCATAATTGAGCGTGCGCACCGGGCCCTTATGCAAAAACCGCCGCCGGGGCCCCAACCGCGGCCCGTTATTGCGAGACTTTTGAATTTTCATGATCGCGATGCCATCCTTGCACAGGCCAGGCTGGCCAGTAAACTCCACTTCGACTCTCACCACATCCTAATATTTCCAGACTATACGCGCATGGTGCAACAACGCCAATCCTTCACTGCTGCTAAAGCCCGGTTGCAGGAACTAAAAATCCAATATGCGCTCCTTTTTCCGGCCAGATTGAGAGTCATATACAAGTCACGTACCCATTTTTTTGACACTCCGGAGGAGGTCTTCGCCTGGACGGACGAGAGACAGAGACACAGACCGCACACTCTGCCACGATTCGAACCCGACCCATCGTCCGGAGAGTCTGCGCGGCAGGCGGCCAGGCCTAAGATAAAATCTACTCGCAGGTCACGCTCGAGACGCCGCTCCCAATCACGGAGTGCTTCTGCTTCAGGAATAGAGGAGACTCGGCGAACCCCGCGCCGACTTGACTCAAGGTTGGAGAACTTTCACTATAATGTCTGCAGCACCAACGACGCTTGCTGTCTCACGGGCCCACGTGAGACCTGCCCCCCATAACTATTTTCTCAGTATCTGAGAACTTTACTAATGTTTGGGGATAGTTCTTTTGGGGACTCTTGGTATGGGGTTGGGCCCTGCTCCCATTGGGGCAGTGGCGTGACACATACCGCGACAGATGCTTCAGCTGTTTTGAAGTATTGGGTGGGGTGGGTGGGGGAGGGGTTGGTTTTGTTGAATGTTGTTGATGACACTGTGTCCTTTTCGTTTTCATCTATATGCCCTGCGACAGCCCGGAATTCTATGCTTTTATTAGATGCCTTGCCCTGTAATTGACCCCGTAGGTAGGCTCCAGGTAGTTAGCTGGAACATACGGGGGGCACTAAATAAGATCAAACGAGGTGCGGTCTTATGACAGGCCAAGCGGGCCTTGGCCGATGTTCTTTTCTTACAAGAGACCCATCTGCTGGGTACCAAGGCATTGTGTTTCACTCGCTTTGGTTATATACAAGTCTTTCACGCGGGGTTCACCAGGGGCTCCCGGGGTGTGGCCATACTTATACACCACCGAACCCCTTATATTCATTCTAAAACATGGACTGACCCTCACGGTAGATACATCATCGTATCGGGGACATTATATGGGGAAACCATTACTTTGGGCAGTATATACGCACCTCCCCCGCTCTCGGACACATTTGTGGAGTGCCTGTTGGCAAAACTGTTGGAAATACCTGAGGGCCTCTCTATTATTGGTGGGGATTGGAACAATGTTTCAAATGTGGTGCCAGACAGATGGCGCTCGTGTGCGGCGCCAGAGATTTTGAGACCTACATGGCTGCACACGTTATTGAGGGACATGGGGTGGCTGGACACATGGAGGCATATGCACCCTGCTACATATGATTACACGTACTACTCGGTAGTCCATGACTCGTTCTCCAGGCTGGACTACGTGTTCATACCAAACCCCTATTATGTTCGAATCGCAGCGACAGATATCTTACCTAGAGGTCTGTCTGATCATTCTCCGGTGGCCCTAACGCTCCGCCTGGAAGTGGCGCGCCCCCCCTTTCGATGGCGCCTATCGCCGTGGCATCTCCAAGACCCACAGTATACGTACCACCTACATCAGGCACTCACGACATATTTTTCTGAAAACTCGGGCACAGTGGATTCTCCGACCATGCTCTGGGAGGCGATGAAGCCCACCATCAGGGGAGTAGACATCGTATATTGAGCCGCCCAACGGAAAAAGCGTTGGGAGGCTCTGAGTCAGACCGAGGCCCAGATTTTGCAACTAGAACAGAAATGTAGGTATGAACACGGTGGGGCACACCGCCGCCAATTGCTCCTTCTCCAGCAAACCTATGCCGATACCCTTCGCGATGAGGCAAGACAGGCTTGGCTGGCATCCCGCAGCAGAATTTACCAATGGGGTGACAAATCAAGCTCGCTGCTACATCGCTTGTGCCAGCGTGCTCTTCGCCCAGTGAGCATACCGGGTATCCCTGACGGGGATGGCCAGACACTCACGGACCCTGCTCAAATTGCTGCTAGTTTTGCGGCATACTAGGTGGAGCTCTATGCTCCCAGGGACGCCCTTCCGGAACCTCTCGCCAACAATATCTTGATGATTTGCCTCCCAAGGCCATATCGGACAGTGCTAGGGGGATTTAGACGCCCCACTGACAGTTGACGAGCTAGGCGCTGCTTTGGTCGATTTACGATCCGGGAAGGCACCGGGGCCGAACGGCTTCCCCTGCAAATTTTTTAAGTCGTTTCAGACTCAATTCCTTCCTCATTACTTGGAAGCGATACATGCAGCCCTTGACGAGGGGAATCTTCCTCCGGACTGGCGGTTTTCTCCAAGCCGGGCCGACCCCCAGATCAGCATTCCTCATATCGCCCTATTTCATTGTTGAACTTCGAGGCAAAATTACTGGCCAAAGTGTTTGCCAATTGTATTCTCCCCTATATGGCCGACCTGGTCCACCCAGACCAGGCCAGCTTTATGCCCCAGCGGGCTACCCGTCATAACATTAGACGCGTGCATAATGCGGTTGCGGCCATTGATCGCCTTCAGGGTCCGGCGGCCCTGCTCTTAGCTGATATCGACAGAGCGTTCGGCTCGCTGGGATGGATTTTTTTGTTTGCTCTATTACAACGTTTAAATTTCGGCCCCGTCTTATTTCCTATATTAAACTTCTTTTCACTGACCTTCCGGCCTCGGTCAGAATCGCTGGCGCAGTGTCCGATTCATTCCCTATAGGACGCGGTACTCGACAAGGTTGCCCCCTCTCCCCATATTTATTTGCCTTAGCTATGCAACCATTAGCCGCCTGGGTTCGTATTGACGAACAGGTTACCGGTTTTGAGTGGCTGGGTGGGTTCTCGGATCGGATCGCTCTCTATGCGGACGATGTCCTGTTTTTTATTATGGATCCCCACTGGACGGGTCCACGCATTCTCCGCATCATGCAGATCTTCGGCCAACATACTGGCTTATATATGAACGCCAAGACATCTGTACTTTGGCCGGTACGCGGGGGTTTGGATATGGGCGCCTGGACGGCGGAGGTGACAGTGGCTACGTCCGGGCTCAAATATCTTGGTGTATAGGTTTCAGACACACAATCGATATCATGGGATAAAAATATCGACCCTATTTGGACGCATACGCAGCGGAGGTGGAGGCGTGGTCGCGTATGCCCCTCTCTATACTGGGCAGGTCCGCAATATTCAAAATGGTATTCCTCCCCCGTCTCCTACACCAACTACAGAATCACCCCTTTCAGATCGCACTTTCCTGGTTCCGTCAGCTAAACTCCAGGCTGAGCCGCTTTTTGTGGCATGACCAGGCCACCAGGGTGTCCCTCAGTACGTGCTTCCAGTCAACCTTTTGTGGGGGTATAGCAACCCCTGATCTCCAATCGTATCACGCGGCATTCCACCTTTTGGTTTTAAATGATTGGTGGTACGGCATCAGCAACGACCCGGCATATCGAGTGGAGAATTGGCTGATGGGAGATATGTTGCCACACAGACTGCTCTATGCGCCGAGGGAGCAGCGTAGGCTGCCGCCAGCTACCCAGGTTGTTTTCGGTGTGTGGACAGATTCACTGCGTCGGGTGGGGTGGCTGCGGCGGTTGACGAGGGAGACCCCACTCTGGCAGAGCGGCCTTATGCCACAAGTGACTGCGCTAGCAAGATTTAAATAGTGGGACGCCATAGATATATATCTATGTTGGGCAACGTTGTGAGGGGCACTACGATGAAATCTTTTCAGGACCTCAGGCTTGAATATGACATGCCACATACTTAGTTCTACAAATACCTACAATTGAGACATGCCTTATCTCCGTATATTTCACACCTAGACTCCCTTCCCGAATTCAACCCTATCGAGGCGAAAGTCTTTATGGGGGACCTGGGCGACCATAAAACCGCAAAGATATACCAGACGTTAGTGACAAATTTCTCCACGACTTTAGATCCCTTCCTAGACGGCCTTGGGCCCCTTGGACGGTGATGATTGCGGTGATTGCCTCCCATCTCAGGCTTATTCAATTTAAATACCTGCACTGCACATATTTTACTAGGTATCAGCTCTGGAGGGCAGGGATGATAGACTCCACCATGTGCCTTAGATGTCATAGGGAGGAGGGTACACTACTCCACACAACCTGGAGCTGGGCAGCCTTGGGCCGGTTCTGGAGAGGGGTCATTCGCTGTCTATCTGAAGTATTAGGGTGGATTGTACCTTATTCTCCTAGGCTTGTTCTTTTGCATATCACAGATGAGATAGGGTGTAATATATACAAAAGGCATCTACTGTTCCTGGGTCTCACCCTAGCTAAAAGGGATATTGCAAAGGCATGGAAGGATCCGTCTCCACCCAAATTGAGCGCTTGGACGGCTGGTCTCGACTGGTGTATGGGTCAGGAGCAACCTATTTTTAAAGCGAGAGGGTGCCCACGGAAACATTATAAAATATGGAAACGGTGGGCAGATTTTAGGGGCCTTGTACTGGAGCCACCTCCTCCGCACCCCGCGGACGTCGAAACCATATAGAGATGTAGCATGGGGCCATGTGGCTGTTCCGATGGACTTGAGGTATATCGATGGGCGTGCAGGGCATTACCGGGGTTTTGTTTTACAGTATGCAACACAGTGTGTTAAAATGTTTGGGGCTGTCGTTCACAGCCCTGAATGGTTTATTTTCTTATTTTATAATCACTATATAATAGTCACCTGCTCGGTATTCAATATATGGAAGATTGTATGTTTTCATTGCTTTGTAATGCTTACAAACACTATATCAGCTGACTTAATAAAAAGAGTTATGAAGAAAAAAAAAGAAAGCAGCAGAAAGAAAATAAATTAGCAAAATTATGGTGACCTTTACAAAGTGCCCTTATCTGGAGGAACACCATTAAGGTTTTGCACAATATAGCAAAGTGCTTAGGTAAGGACCATACGAAGAAAGTCAACACCATTAGATTAAAATCACTGATGGGATTATGTAGAGAAGCTGCATGGTGTATCCAGCACACGTTCTTTCTCAGCATAGGTTAAAAGCTCAATGATTAATAACTTTGCAAATTAAGATAAATCAACACAATAAATCTAAAAAATAATTATAGAGCTCAAAATCTAGCAAGCCCTAAGCCCAGATAAAATTTCCATTGACATTTCAAAGTCTTGCCCTAACTGGTGGGCTACATGTCTTAAACAACTGCTTGACTACTGTATAAACGATAACTTAATACCAAATTCCTGGAAGGGTAATAAAACTATTCCACTGCATAAAAAAGTAATCCCCAGAAGTTGGCCTCCGACAAAAAGTCTTTTATCAAGATTATCCACCTGAGCAAATTTGATCACTCTGTTTGGATAATGTGGGTTCCAGGAAGGTTGCTCCAGAGTAGATAACATTGTATGTCTAATGATGATTACTGAAGAATATGTGAAATTAAGAAAGTCAAAATCGTATGTGGCATTTTCCGATTTTAGTAATGCTTTTCAACAGCAGCGGCCCGTGGAGGGAGTGCCGCGGGGCGGTGGGGTGGGGCGGGGAGGAGCAGGGTGGGGGGTAGTAAACTACGGCATACGGCCGAACAGAGGTAAGTAAACAAATAAATAAATAAAACGAATTTCGTTGCGCGCGCTGCATCGCATTTGGCAATGCTACTGCTTTTCAATAAGTTTGACGGTCCAATCCTGTGGCAAAATTTAACAAACTGGGTACTCCCATTTTCTTGCTTTGACCACTGGTCCAACTGTATTCTGAAAACTGTTAAAGGCTTTAATAGAGTCTAGTTCAGAGTATACCCCCAAAATGACAGTTCTTAGGGGTTTGAAACAGGCATGCATTTTGTTCCCCAGTTATTTTCTTTCTATTTCACCAACTCTTCAAAAAAGATTAATTAGGTGAATTTCCAGTCTCGGTGAATAGGCAATAATGTAATCTCTTCATTAATATATGCCAAAGACCTAATTCTAATATGTTTACACCTATCAGCTTACAAAGACAGTTTAATGTTCTCTCTTCATTTTAAGGAAATGTACAATTTATCGGGGAATGAGGAAAAGACAAAAACCATGATTTCTAGTAGTCGCTTGAAATCATTGGTATGATTAAGGCACAAAACTTGAAACAGTAAGATATTATTCCTACTTAGGCGTGAATATACCTAACAGCCTGGGATGGGCAAAACATGTTAAGGGCCACATCTCTAAAGCAACAGCAAAAGGGTTTAGCATTCAGAATTTTAATAGAACAGTGGGAAGTAGAGATATTCCCTCCTTACTACAGGTCTATTTAGCCAAAATTCCCTCAGTAGCATTATATGCGGCAGAAACTCATCTGATAAGTGCCCTGTACAGGTATGCTTCTATTAAATCCAGTTATGGAAAAGTTATATCGGCATTGGGCCGTCATGCTCGATTAAATTGCACGTCTTGAATTGGCTCTAAAGAGTATTAATTATATAGCTATGGACATATTTTAGATTATACTTAACGGTTACTCTCTAGCATTGAAAACCAGCTTAAAGATACATTTGGCAAGCATTTGCACATGATACAAGAAAGGTTTATGCTTTTGCCTGAATTTTTTTTATTGTTCCGAGAAATTAAATCTCGCTAAAGAAGAGATATTTGCTTACAGTTTGATTAAATCTTTGTCTATAAACTTCAAGAAAATGATAAAAAGGTACTAAAACAACATAGATAATTGTATACAAATTACAAGACTCCAAATGAATTGTAAGCTCTGCAGACGTGGAATAAGGCAGTTTTTTTTAAGGGCGAAACTTTGTCCTTGGGTCCTGAGACGTTTTATGAAATTTGAATCTAGTTCTCTTCCAATTGGTGTTAACACTTGGACATGGTCACCCAAGCTGTCAATTTTGTAATTCTAGAGTGCAAGATGCTTTGCATATAGTGGACGCCCGGTTTCTGCCTGTCTGCTCTGCTGTTTGTGCCTGGTGGGGGGCAACCCGGCCCACAGCCCCCAGATTCCACCGCGGCTCGGAGCCGCCAACGTCGCGGGAGCGTGCCAGAAGGCGCACAAAACCACACCAAGGCTCCCGCAGCGCGGGACGCCGGGTTTCCACCTGTCTGCTCTGCTGTTTGTGCCTGGTGGGGGGCAACCCAGCCCACAGCCCCCAGATTCCACTGGGGCTCGGAGCTGCCAATGTCGCAGGAGCGCGCCAGGAGACGCACAAAACCGCACCAGGGCGAAGGGCGGGCCCGTCTGCGCCCGAAGGAGGCTGGGCTGGGCCCTTTCTCTTGGCTCTGTTATCCGGTGCCTCGATCTTCTATCGATATCACCGAGGTTGCTGCACAGGGATACAGTGAAAGGCAAGCCAGGTCCCAGATGCTCATTACACAGCTCTACTCAGGTCTGGACCCATTAGATCTCAGCGCAACAAGGTAAGCCCTACGGGGGCACCACTTCAATCCTACCTTTTGGCTATTTGTTCTATAAACTGTGCGGGGAAAGGACAGTGGCTTGATAATGACGTTAAATCTTCCACCTGCACCTACACATTTATAGAGTAGGGAGTCATGGGGAAACGTAAGACAGCCGCTGTGATTCATGCTGCCCCAGTCATTTCGACCATGGACTGCTTCTTACAGAGAGCGGTGGCGGTTCTTGAAAAGGAAATTGAACTGGTGGCCTGCCGTCTGTCTCGGTCCCCGGTGAACCATCTACACCCGCCAGTCTCTGTTCCTGCACATGGCTTACAGTGCACTTCGGGGGCGGAGTTGGTAGCCATTTCTGCACTTCCGACTGACCACACAAAACAAGGACAAGGCATCCTGAGGAGAAATGAAGCCCTGGTCACCGCCACTGAGATGCAGACCGGTGGTGAGCAGATAATTTTGATGCCCTCGCCAGGACTTAGGACCCCAATTCAAAATCAATCCTCTCGAGCTGATGGGAAGGAGGGGCGGCTTCAAGGGGGGCTGGACCTGGGGCCAAGCGCAAGTGTTCCACCCCAGGGGTTAGGGCAAAACGCCCCACAGTGGATACTCCATCCTCCAGCTCCCAGGGTGTAGTTCCCATCTCGAAAGACTATCTGGCTGCCATGCTTGAAGCATTTGTGGGCTCCCTTCTTGCCCGTTTGGACTCCAAATTGGAACCAATTAAGCAACGGTTGTCCTAGATTGAGAGGAAACTTTCTAACTTGTCCCTACTTACCAAGTCGCTTAACCTTGTTCCTTACACTAGTGATGTAGTTGATGTAGTCGCAGTCCCTGCTTCTGTTACAAGAGAGGCTAACAATGTATGCACCACGCATCTTGGGAGCTTTACCCCTTTCTCTGGCCCCCCTACCCATAACAGCCAACATCTACCCTCCACAGGTGGTCTACAGGCAAGGGTATGCCCCCAGGACCTACCCAGGCCAGAGGCCAGTCACCGAAGGGAGCTGGCCACCTGCAAGAGGGTGGCAGGTGGGGAGGCCTCAACTATTGCCACCAGAGCCCAGGACATACAGCCCCAGGGACTTAGCTTCATCCATCTACCACCGGAAGCAACTCTGTATGTTGTGGTCCTGGGAAATGTGCCAGTCCTAAAACCGGGTGTTACCGAGGACTTTCATCAACTAAAGAACAAGGGGGCATATTAGCAAGAACGGCGTTAATATTATCGCCGATTTAGCGGCAGGAAACTGCCGCTAAAGCGGCGATAATGGGCTTGATAATATGCCCTTGAGAATTCCACTAGAAGCCCAGGATCACAGCAGAACATGGGCTTCTATTGGTATTCTCAAGGGCATATTATCAAGCCCATTATCGCCGCTTTAGCGGCAGTCTCCTGCCGCTAAAGCGGCGATAATTTTAACACCGTTCTTGCTAATATGCCCCAAGGTCCTTCACTGGCTTAACAATAACACTCGCTTGGGACTTAGAGTGGAGAGGCATATTATCATGGCCCGGAGGGTGGCCTGGATAGGGGGTTCAAAAAAGAGCAGCAGTGGTGACTGTGTATTCATCAATTTTAATCGCCCACACCTGGCAGAAAGGATTATTCACGCAGCTAGCCACTGCAACAGCATGGGCCCGAATTCTTCCATCAGGGCTATCCCCCTGGGCTATTTCTATCCACCCTCACCTGTGACACTACAGTCTAGAAAACCTGTGACGCCGACCTAATTTGAATGGCCTCAAGTGTCCTCACCGGTTCCTCTTTTCAACTACTTTGCACCACTGGGGCAACTTGACACCTGCAATTTACTGGACGGGCCAGTACCTATGATTTCCAAGGTGCCTTCCTCACGTTTTGATCCCAAGGACCAGCCGGCTCAGGGGTCTTCCAGCAGTTATGTTCTGGATAGCAACTTTTGTAATATCATTTCTTGGAATATAGCCAGACTGGCCAGCAAGTTCGTGGATCCGTCATGGCTATGCTTCATCAAAAATTATGACATTATTTGTTTGCAGGAGACCTGGACCATTGACAATACCTATTTTTTAGAGGGTTTCAAGTTGTTTAACATCCCTGCAATCCCCTCAAGGGCAGGCCGACCGAAGGGGGGTATTGCAGTCTACGTGTCACTTAGGTTAAGAGGTGGTACTGTGGTATTGAATACGGATAACCTGTGTCTTCAGGTGTTATCATTTTCATTAGGGTCGTATAGATTACTGCTCTTGAATTTTTATAACGCCACTTCTTCCCTCCCCGAGGTGTGTAACGCTACCCGATTAGGCACATTTCTGACGAATTTTATGGCCTCTCCATGTAAGACTGGTAACATAGTTTTGTTAGGGGATTTTAATATTCATGTGTGTGGGGACTTAAAGCGGTTGGGTTTAGGGGACAACGAGGACTCCTCTTGCCCACGCGTAGCGGGTGTCCATTTTGAACATAGTAGACAGGGGGAGAAATGAAATGCCCTAGTCTGTGATTTGGATTTGCAATCAACCATGGGAAAAATGGTCCCCAACAGGAGGTATCTAATCCCCACTTTCAAGGGGCTAGGCCTTGAACCCTTCATTATTGATTTTATTTTAACCCCCACCCCCCTCTTTTATCTGATCTCTGAGTTTTCAGTGATAGCAAGCAATCACAGCAACCACAATCCACTGAGTATTAAAGCTAACTGGCCAATATTAGACTTAAAAAAGCGGAGTACTGGTGGTGGGGCTTTGCGGCCCACGGATGGAGGGAGACGACTTAGATGGGCGCAGATCTCCTCAGACTCCCTGTTTGAGTCCCTCCTGGAGAAGTGCCAGAGTGAGTTCCAGATCTGCCAGAATGTGGAGGCTGAGTCGGATGAGTCCATCATCCGTGCTTTTGAATCTATCTCTAGTTCAGTTGCTGAGTTACTAACAGTCCCTGCCCTTTAGAGCTCAACAGGAAAGGGCCCGAGATGGTTTAATCCGGGATGCTCGCTTGCTACTAGGAGGCTTAGATTAACCCTGCAAGCCACCCCTAGTAATTCTGCGCTAGTTAAAATTCGAAGGAAGCAGTACAAACTAGCCCTTAGCAAGCGCAAGGAGGCTTTGAAGGAGGAAGCTTGGGATAAACTCATGGAAGTAACAACTTACAAGTGCAGTGCCAAGTTTTGGAGTATTATTAATAGCCCCTTCCTAGGTGTAGAGGCCGCAAATGCCCTTGATGGTCACATCTCAGAGAACGACTGGGTTAGTCACTTTGAGGGCATGTTTAAGGGAGCATCGGCCCTGTCACCATTACCTGATTATGGAGGCAAACTCACAATTCTATCTGTATCGGAGGAGGAAGTGAGGCGAGGTATCACTGCCATGACACACAATAAGGCCCCGGGACCTGATGGAATTCCCCCCGATCTCTATCTGTCGGACGTGGCATTCTGGGCCCCATTGCTTCCCTCCATAATTAATTCAGCTGTTAGGTCTGGTATCCCCGCTTCTTGGGCAACCTCCATCATTGTGCCGGTCTTCAAAAAGGGGAACAGGGACAGTACCCTTTGCTATAGACCTATTTCCCTGTTAGACTCCGTGGTGAAAGTGGTCGGGCGGATATTGTTGGGAAGGTTATCGGCTTGTCGATCTTGTCGGAGGCCCAATATGGCTTCCACTCTGGTCGCTCTACAATTGACCAATGTCTAAACCTTTTCCTGATACTGAACAAATACACGGTAGCCCGCCCGGGTACCATTATTTTGGCTTTTATGGATCTGTCCCCTGCATTCGACTGTGTGAATAGAGGCAAATTGTGGCAGATCCTCTCTACTTTAGGGGTGGATAGTGCAATAGTCTCCTTCCTATATGACCTCCATCGAGACACCAAGGCGTTTGTGCGCTACTCGGCCGGCCTATATGTATCACGCTTGTTCCCCATTAGGGGTGGTGTCTGCCAGGGTTGTATCTTCGCTCCGTTCCTATTCAATCCTTATATTAATAACTTAGAGAAAACACTCCTGGAGACCAAGGCAGACTTCCCCCAGGTAGGTCGGCAAGGTCTCCCAGTCCTGCTATACCCAGACGACGACGTCTTGGTGGCAAGGACCGAGCGGGGCCTACAAACCCTTCTATCCACATTTGCACAGTTTATGGAAGACCTGGATTTGACGATTAACAACTCCAAATCATACATCATGCAAGTGGGGGCACGGCCCAGTAGACCATACACCTTTAAAGTAGGGCTTACCCCGATCCCTAAGACGACCGTGTTTTCCTACCTGGGGGTACTCCTGGACGAAAAAATGAAATGGGGACCCCAGCTTACACGCAAGAGTAATGACCTCAACAGGGAGACCGCAGCAATTTTCAATTTTGTCTCCAGACTGGTGAAAAGGCCATTGGGGACCCTTCTTGAGCTCTATAGGGCGAAGTGTACGTCAAAGGCCCTCTACGGCAGTGAAATCTGGGGATATGATGATATAAATGATATTCAAATTGCAGAAAATAAATAATGAGATGACTGGTATCAGTTCCTCAGGGCATCCCCTCTTTTATTGCCCATGAGGAGCTAGGAATGCCCCATATCACTGACCTGATAGCTTTTCACCCGTTGTCCCTCTGGCTAAAAATATGGGTCAAGGAGGGGAATGTGTTAAATAAAGCAATCCTTAAAGATTGCCTGGCACTGTAATATGCTTCCAGGGTACCATGGCTCAAATATATAGAAAGTAATCTCATGAGTCTGGGAAGAGGAGATATTTTTTCTAACCCTGACTCAGCGCGAAAGGAAGATTTAGCCCTCCTTAAGAAGGTGTTTATCGTACACCAGACCATGGCAAGGGAGGAGAGGGAGCTTGCCAAGCCCAGCGTACGTCGCTTCTCCATGTTAAGGACATCAGTGATGGCAGAGCCGTACCTACTGGGGTTCGCGGACTCTTATGACCGATTCCTCCTGACCAGGTTCCGGCTTGATCTCTTTTATCTTCTCCTCGCCCAGCCTAGGGGACTGAATAAAGGGCAATCTCTTTCGTCCTGCGGCTGCGATGGTATGTCTCCGCAGGACATGGTTCATTTCATGATGTTTTGCCCATTTTATGATACTCCCAGAAAATCCTTTTTAATCCCCGTCTTGAAACAGGCGAATTTTAGACAAGTTCGGCCCGCTTTTATATTTCTTCAGATGTTGACGGGTAATACCGTTTTTTATGTGTTAAACTTTTTAAAATCTGCCATTAGGCTTAGGGCGAGCTGTGACTAACTTGCTTGTAACTCGCCCCAAACTCCGGTTTCATGCACCTTATCTTGCTAACTGTCCATTGAATCAATTAGGGTTTTAACTTATTACCTTGTTTTTATTTATCTCTTTTTAGTGGGAGTTATGTTTGTCTAAGGTGCCCGGTTTACTAGTTGCAATAAGTATGTACAAAATTATCTATTGAGATGCTAATATTGCGTTGTTCCGGTCATGTTTGCATATACTGTATTATATTTTAACCTGTATTTGATATTGTGCTTTTTTAGTTTTTTACATGAAACCGAATAAAGATATTTGATGATGATATAGTGTTCTGCCCGGGACTTATGAATGAACAAAAGAAATACATTAACCCAATATTTGTAAAATATGAACTTGAAACGTATGATGAAGCATTAATGCTTATGATGAATCCCCCATCAGTAAATGTTTGTTATTGGTTGAAGAACCTTTTTACTTCATTATTAAATTTATAAAATAAGAATAATGTTTTTATGGAATCATTCATGAAAGATGTTTGCACACCTTGCAAGATTGTATTATCACAATTATTATGTGGTTATATGATGAAATTGTTTATGTTTATATTGATATAGTATTGTTTCTGTAGGTGCACTACTGATTTTAATAAAATTAAATAAAAATACCTCTGAGAGACAAGGCAGCATGTATTGGAGTGTTATTGTTAAGTATCATGCTGAGGTCCAAAGGTACCGCTAGTATTATGGTTTTAGTAACTGCTGCAATTGCAATTTCAAGTGGTTTTAGGAAGGCTGTTCCATGCCCACTTTGGAATTTGGACTTTGATGTGTGGTGTATGCCATGAACCTTTACTGCGGCCAGTATGTCTGTGTGGCCCTTTAGAATTTTGTTGGGTAAGATATCTCTGGGTGAAGAAATGGCACATAGACTTTTGATGAGGCCCTAGGTGGTGGTTAATGGAACTGGTGTCAAGAGATTAAATGTTGATCAGTTGTTCTTTTTGTTTACCCTTTGTTTTCTGTGTGGTCTTGTAAAGACTGAATTGTTTTGCTGCATAGAGTCAGGCCCATCAGTGCTTAAAATAAAAATATAGAAGTGCAGGTAACCACTATCCTAAAGTGCCTGTTTGCTACTGAAAAGTGATACTTTCCCTCTAAATGTATGTTACCCTTGTTGAGCTGTGCTCATACTCCGCCTTTCAATTTAAAGAAGTACATGTACTGAGTAACAGACAACACCTGGCCATTTAAAACAGTGATGCCTTCTATATTCCACCTCTTTGCCTCTCATTATTTTAAAAAGCCTCTGTCCATCCATGCAGGTTCTGTGCTGAGCTAAGTCATGAGTTTAGTGTATATAGATGTCACTAGAAATAACATCCTTTCTTGATGTAAAGACAAATTAAACTCCATGACAAAAACGAAGGACATCATTCCAAAATGCCAAACACAAAAATGTTCTTTCAAATTCCCATACAACTCGTCAGAATTAGCCAGGAGCCTTGACTTATGAGCTTTATATGTGTCATGTTGAGGTGAAGCTTTCAGAGCAACCAGAGGTTATAGCCAGTGCAGCTGAAAGAAAGAATCAAGAACATTTGTATTTGTATTTTAGAAAATTTAATGGGAGGGAAGCAAAACATCTGACAGGATACATTCAATAACGGGATTATATGCACATCCAAGGCTATTATAAAATCAGGACTTCTCTTCACTAAGCTAGCTAGGAAAATCTGCCTTTTCATTACAAAACCAGAGGCACATATTATGCTTGCTTAAAGCACATTCATTACTGCCAAATAGGCATAATCCATTGGCTTGCAGTAAAAAAGTTTGAATGTTCCTTCTCGATAAAACAGCTGATGTAAGAATGTCTTCAAATCTTTCAGCCAAAAAGGCTCTGGAGGTTATGTCTGCTGTAGTGGAATGCGATACAAAAGGGGATGATGGACAGAACGTTTGAGCCAATCAAACACTCACCCCCAGTCAACTGATCTGGGTTTAATCCATCATCATTCTTTAGCTCACTCCACCACCCCAGTTCAGACATGGCCATATGCAAATCAGTCTGACCCTGTGCCTCATGGGAACAGTCCAGCCCGAACTGCCAAGCCATGTCTTCCTGGACCGGAAACAAGCATCCTAGGACCGGTTTCTGGCATTCCAGCCGTCATCAGCCAGGCTTGCTTGAATCCAGTGGCAAAGTGAGCAAGGGACCCACGTCTGGGCATACCCCGCCAACTTAGGGTGAACAAAGCGTATACAAGGGGATGATGGACGGAACGTTTGAGCCAATCAAACACTCACCCCCAGTCAACTGAGCTGGGTTTAATCCATCATCATTCTTTAGCTCACTCCGCCACTCCAGTTCAGACATGGCCATATGCAAATCAGTCTGACCCTGTGCCTCACGGGAACAGTCCAGCCGAACTGCCAAGCCATGTCTTCCCTGGACCGGAAACAAGCATCCTAGGACCGGTTTCTGGCATTCCAGCCGTCATCAGCCAGGCTTGCTTGAATCCAGTGGCAAAGTGAGCAAGGGACCACGTCTGGGCATACCCCGCCAACTTAGGGCGAACAAAGCGATACAAAGGGATGATGGACGGAACGTTTGAGCCAATCAAACACTCACCCTCAGTCAACTGATCTGGGTTTAATCCATCATCATTCTTTAGCTCACTCCACCACCCCAGTTCAGACATGGCCATATGCAAATCAGTCTGACCCTGTGCCTCATGGGAACAGTCCAGCCCGAACTGCCAAGCCATGTCTTCCTGGACCGGAAACAAGCATCCTTGGACCGGTTTCTGGCATTCCAGCCGTCATCAGCCATGCTTGCTTGAATCCAGTGGCAAAGTGAGCAAGGGACCCACGTCTGGGCATACCCCGCCAACTTAGGGCGAACAAGCGATACAAAGGGGATGATGGACGAACGTTTGAGCCAATCAAACACTCACCCCCAGTCAACTGATCTGGGTTTAATCCATCATCATTCTTTAGCTCACTCCACCACCCCAGTTCAGACATGGCCATATGCAAATCAGTCTGACCCTGTGCCTCATGGGAACAGTCCAGCCCGAACTGCCAAGCCATGTCTTCCCTGGACCGGAAACAAGCATCCTAGGACCGGTTTCTGGCATTCCAGCCGTCATCAGCCAGGCTTGCTTGAATCCAGTGGCAAAGTGAGCAAGGGACCCACGTCTGGGCATACCCCAGCCAACTTGAGGCGAACAAAGCAATACAAAGGGGATGATGGACGGAACGTTTGAGCCAATCAAACACTCAACCCCAGTCAACTGATCTGGGTTTAATCCATCATCATTCTTTAGCTCACTCCACCACCCCAGTTCAGACATGGCCATATGCAAATCAGTCTGACCCTGTGCCTCATGGGAACAGTTCAGCCCGAACTGCCAAGCCATGTCTTCCTGGACCGGAAACAAGCATCCTAGGACCGGTTTCTGGCATTCCAGCCGTCATCAGCCAGGCTTGCTTGAATCCAGTGGCAAAGTGAGCAAGGGACCCACGTCTGGGCATACCCCGCCAACTTAGGGCGAACAAAGCGATACAAAAGGGATGATGGACGGAACGTTTGAGCCAATCAACGGTGGTGGAGTGAGCTAAAGAATGATGATGGATTAAACCCAGATCAGTTGACTGGGGTGAGTGTTTGATTGGCTCAAACGTTCCGTCCATCATCCCCTTTGTATCGCTTTGTTCGCCCTAAGTTGGCGGGGGTATGCCCAGACGTGAGTCCCTTGCTCACTTTGCCACTGGATTCAAGCAAGCCTGGCTGATGACGGCTGAATGCCAGAAACCGGTCCTAGGATGCTTGTTTCCGGTCCAGGGAAGACATGGCTTGGCAGTTCGGGCTGGACTGTTCCCATGAGGCACAGGGTCAGACTGATTTGCATATGGCCATGTCTGAACTGGGGTGGTGGAGTGAGCTAAAGAATGATGATGGATTAAACCCAGATCAGTTGACTGGGGGTGAGTGGTTGATTGGCTCAAACGTTCCGTCCATCATCCCCTTTTGTATCGCTTTGTTCGCCCTAAGTTGGCGGGGTATGCCCAGACGTGGGTCCCTTGCTCACTTTGCCACTGGATTCAAGCAAGCCTGGCTGATGACGGCTGGAATGCCAGAAACCGGTCCTAGGATGCTTGTTTCCGGTCCAGGGAAGACATGGCTTGGCAGTTCGGGCTGGACTGTTCCCATGAGGCACAGGGTCAGACTGATTTGCATATGGCCATGTCTGAACTGGGGTGGTGGAGTGAGCTAAAGAATGATGATGGATTAAACCCAGATCAGTTGACTGGGGTGAGTGTTTGATTGGCTCAAACGTTCCGTCCATCATCCCCTTTGTATCGCTTTGTTCGCCCTAAGTTGGCGGGGGTATGCCCAGACGTGGGTCCCTTGCTCACTTTGCCACTGGATTCAAGCAAGCCTGGCTGATGACGGCTGGAATGCCAGAAACCGGTCCTAGGATGCTTGTTTCCGGTCCAGGGAAGACATGGCTTGGCAGTTCGGGCTGGACTGTTCCCATGAGGCACAGGGTCAGACTGATTTGCATATGGCCATGTCTGAACTGGGGTGGTGGAGTGAGCTAAAGAATGATGATGGATTAAACCCAGATCAGTTGACTGGGGGTGAGTGTTTGATTGGCTCAAACGTTCCGTCCATCATCCCCTTTGTATCGCTTTGTTCGCCCCAAGTTGGCGGGGGTATGCCCAGACGTGGGTCCCTTGCTCACTTTGCCACTGGATTCAAGCAAGCCTGGCTGATGACGGCTGGAATGCCAGAAACCGGTCCTAGGATGCTTGTTTCCGGTCCAGGGAAGACATGGCTTGGCAGTTCGGGCTGGACTGTTCCCATGAGGCACAGGGTCAGACTGATTTGCATATGGCCATGTCTGAACTGGGGTGGTGGAGTGAGCTAAAGAATGATGATGGATTAAACCCAGATCAGTTGACTGGGGGTGAGTGTTTGATTGGCTCAAACGTTCCGTCCATCATCCCCTTTTGTATCGCTTTGGTCGCCCTAAGTTGGCGGGGGTATGCCCAGACGTGGGTCCCTTGCTCACTTTGCCACTGGATTCAAGCAAGCCTGGCTGATGACGGCTGGAATGCCAGAAACCGGTCCTAGGATGCTTGTTTCCGGTCCAGGGAAGACATGGCTTGGCAGTTCGGGCTGGACTGTTCCCATGAGGCACAGGGTCAGACTGATTTGCATATGGCCATGTCTGAACTGGGGTGGTGGAGTGAGCTAAAGAATGATGATGGATTAAACCCAGATCAGTTGACTGGGGGTGAGTGTTTGATTGGCTCAAACGTTCCGTCCATCATCCCCTTTTGTATCGCTTTGTTCTCCCTAAGTTGGCGGGGATATGCCCAGACGTGGGTCCCTTGCTCACTTTGCCACTGGATTCAAGCAAGCCTGGCTGATGACGGCTGGAATGCCAGAAACCGGTCCTAGGATGCTTGTTTCCGGTCCAGGGAAGAAATGGCTTGGCAGTTCGGGCTGGACTGTTCCCATGAGGCACAGGGTCAGACTGATTTGCATATGGCCATGTCTGAACTGGGGTGGTGGAGTGAGCTAAAGAATGATGATGGATTAAACCCAGATCAGTTGACTGGGGGTGAGTGTTTGATTGGCTCAAACGTTCCGTCCATCATCCCCTTTTGTATCGCTTTGTTCGCCCTAAGTTGGCGGGGGTATGCCCAGACGTGGGTCCCTTGCTCACTTTGCCACTGGATTCAAGCAAGCCTGGCTGATGACGGCTGGAATGCCAGAAACCGGTCCTAGGATGCTTGTTTCCGGTCCAGGGAAGACATGGCTTGGCAGTTCGGGCTGGACTGTTCCCATGAGGCACAGGGTCAGACTGATTTGCATATGGCCATGTCTGAACTGGGGTGGTGGAGTGAGCTAAAGAATGATGATGGATTAAACCCAGATCAGTTGACTGGGGGTGAGTGTTTGATTGGCTCAAACGTTCCGTCCATCATCCCCTTTTGTATCGCTTTGTTCGCCCTAAGTTGGCGGGGGTATGCCCAGACGTGGGTCCCTTGCTCACTTTGCCACTGGATTCAAGCAAGCCTGGCTGATGACGGCTGGAATGCCAGAAACCGGTCCTAGGATGCTTGTTTCCGGTCCAGGGAAGACATGGCTTGGCAGTTCGGGCTGGACTGTTCCCATGAGGCACAGGGTCAGACTGATTTGCATATGGCCATGTCTGAACTGGGGTGGTGGAGTGAGCTAAAGAATGATGATGGATTAAACCCAGATCAGTTGACTGGGGGTGAGTGTTTGATTGGCTCAAACGTTCCGTCCATCATCCCCTTTTGTATCGCTTTGTTCGCCCTAAGTTGGCGGGGGTATGCCCAGACGTGGGTCCCTTGCTCACTTTGCCACTGGATTCAAGCAAGCCTGGCTGATGACGGCTGGAATGCCAGAAACCGGTCCTAGGATGCTTGTTTCCGGTCCAGGGAAGACATGGCTTGGCAGTTCGGGCTGGACTGTTCCCATGAGGCACAGGTTCAGACTGATTTGCATATGGCCATGTCTGAACTGGGGTGGTGGAGTGAGCTAAAGAATGATGATGGATTAAACCCAGATCAGTTGACTGGGGGTGAGTGTTTGATTGGCTCAAACGTTCCGTCCATCATCCCCTTTTGTATTGCTGTAGTGGAATGGGCACCAAAGATTTTTGTTTCATTTTCAGTCAATGACATAGTCTTAGTCCATTTGGCTGAACTAGGAGATGCTACAGGAACATGCTTTTTTTTTAGAAGGATTAACAATGAGGAGAGGACATCCTTGAATCAGTGGTCTTTAATTAAGCCTGGATGAAATTTATATAACTCTGGCATAATTAGTGTAATTTTATGAATTTAAAGTTACACTTGTTAAGTGAAATTCCTGAAATGATGCCATTGTGCAGCTTTGTGGCGGCATTTACCATAAAACGCAGAATTCTTACGCACAGAAACAACAGAATGTAAGTAGCTGTGTTTCACAGTGCTTTTGTTAAAATGCATCCTCATGTCAAAGGTTAACTTAAGGATGCATTTTGTGCTAAAATATAGAGCAAAGTGACAGATCTGCATTTTGTATAATTTCCTTTGATTTTACTGCCATTTGTGAAATTACAGGAAAGCAAATTAAACAAAATATGTGCACCTCTATCTTTAATTTGTATTACTCAAGGTCGGACTACACACACCTTTGTATGAAAAGGAAAATAAGGATACTACACACTGGGAGGCCTTCTTCATCTGTCTGTTAACAGAAAAGAACACACCTGAAAGAGAATAATGTATTGTAGAAAGTTCTGAAGTCCTATCATTAGAGACACTTTCAAAGGAAAGAAGCAGATTGGTACAATTGCAGAAATAGTTACATCACATTGTTCTAATAATAATATACAACATGTCAGGTAGCCCAAAGTCTAACTTGTATTTAATGCAAAATAGCAACCCGCACAACAAAATAATTAAAAAGCTCTAGCTTGAATAAGATTACTTGGAGTATTGTGCTAAAATACATACAATTTAGGCACATATATATCATATATCACGCATATATATATATATATATATACACATATATATATATATATATATATATATATATATATATGTATGTATATATATATATATATATATATATATATATATATATATATATATCTCAGAACCAAGCTCTCTCACCAAGAAAAGAGCACAACACAGCTCCAGGGTGCAAAGTGGCTTTAATGATCTTTCTTGCGCATGAGGTGAGTAGTCCATGAAACGCTTAGGCAGACGCGTTTCAGCCACAATTTGGCTTTCTTCAGTGCCGATCCCACGGGCTCCTCATTAACCATAGGGGTCAAGATGGTGGTGATGTTATAGCGACCCCTCCCAGTCAGGTGGTTTCTTGCCCCTCCTCCTTCTTAAGGATATATATATATATACACATATATTCATTGAAATAACATAGGTAACAGGGACTTTATGGTTAGGTTCACTTTGTACCCACACACAACCAAAGAAATTCAGCAGTTATAGTTACAAAGTTTTAGTTCTTTAATAACTCCCAAACTACTGAAAAGATTTACACCAAATTGCAGAATAGGCTCTTTCTGGACCTGAAACTAGCTTTCTTCCAAATTTGGTGTAAATCTGCTCACCTGTTCAGTCTGTAGCTGTGTCTAAAAATTGCAAAATCCCCATAGACATTGCTGTGGGAAAAATCATTTTGGGACCCCCTCTTTTTCTCGAACCCTGCTTGAAAAATCACCCGAAACTATCCATGCTAAACTAGGCAAGTAGGCCAATGTATTTTAGAACTTTTTTTGAAGATTCTTCAAACTGTGCCAAAGTTATTAGCAAAACAAAAAATGCTTCATCCATGGGAAAAGTTGGCCCTAACTATAACTACCTATCTATCGCCAGTAGGTTATATAAATATATATATATATATATATATATATATATATATATATATATATATATATATATCCTCAAAAATTAACCAAGCAGCAAACGCTACGAGCGCGCACTCCTTCCACACAAAATTCAGAGGCCAAATCCATAAATCAAGGCGTACAAGCGCCGAAACGTGTTGGGTTTTCGGCTTGAATTGAATAAACCACCCCTTGCACTTTATGGATTTGGCCTCTGATTTTTGCGTGGAAGGAGTGCGTGACTCGTAGCGTTTGCTGCTTGGTGAATTTTTAAGACAGACAGGGCGTCCTCGTACCTTGGCGCGCACCGCTGCTGTTGAGTCCCGGCGTTCATGAGGACTGTGAGTTTTAATATATATATATATATATATACATTAATATGGGAAAAAGGTTTCCTGCGTTTCCCCTCACTTCCGTCTCACCAAGGTTTCCGAGGGACACAGAAAGGCAGCACTCATAACAGTAAGTACACGGCAGGTAGTAGTTACGAAAAGATCTTTTTTTATTTTTCTATTTACTCTCCATCATTTTTTCAAGCGTGCAAAGTGCAAAGTGCAAAGTGCATACAGAGACAAACAATATATACATATAAACACACAATAATGATTGATACTCATGTATATTATTTATTGCACAATAAACAGCTGACATTTGTTTATGTAACTTACTTTTCTGCATTTACTTTCCTATGCAATCCCTACATTCCAAGATGGCAACCATTATGTGTTCTCTACTACACTGTATGCATTGAGTAGTCCTATAACTATGTTTTCAGAGGCTATGTAACGATGCCCATTAATTTGTATGCTGCTATCCCCCAAGGCTCCTTAGTCCAAGCATTAAGTAAATAATAATATGAATTAATAAGTTTGTTTTTAAATATATAATAAAAATATTTTTATAAACATAGAGAAAAATAGTAAAAATGTAAAAAATAGGTATAAAAATAGGAACATATCTCAATGTAATAGGTATTAGGCAATACAGTTCTTGACTGATAAGATTATCATGGAAGTGGATATGGAGGTGGTTCTTCCCTGTCTGTTACCTGCTGTATCTTTAAATCTGCGTGGGCTATGAAGCAATGTAACTTTGATAAAGGCTGGGACCATCTGAAACATGTCAGTACGGACACGGTGACGAGAATATGAAAAAATAAAAGATTGTTGACTTGCCTGGAGTGCCCAACTCTGCTCTTGTTTATGAGAGTCTCTGAAGAATATATATATATATATATATATATATATATATATATATATATATATATATATATTTATATATATTTATATATATATACACATGCACAATATCAATTGATGCTCATGTATATTATTTATTGCACAATAAACAGCTGACATTTGTTTATGTAAATTACTTTTCTGCATATACTTTCCTATGCAATCACTACATTCCATGATGGCAACCATTATGTGTTCTCTACGACACTGTATGCATTGAGAAGTCCTATAACTATGTTTTCAGAGGCTATGTAACGATGCCCATTAGTTTGTATCTTTGTGTGATCAAGACTGCTGGTCCGTTGCAACGCATTATGGATTCATGAAGTTAATAAATCAACTTCACTGCATTGGATCTCTCACCTGAATGTGCTCTTCATTGGAATTCTTGGTAATATTAGATTACCAGCAGGCTCCGATGGCAGGCGCGCCACCTCCCACAGGTTGTGGGTTTCGGCAGAAGCAACTCAATATTATAGATATATATATATATACATATATATTGTAATCACCTCGTGCTACTCGAGCACAAGAAAAAGTCGCACTCAGGATATACGATTAGTGGAAAAAAGTATTTATTGACTTTGACGCGTTTCGACAACACAGTCTTTGTCAAAAAGTCATACAATGACCCGGAAGTGGGAGTGAGCTTATAAACACTTCCTGTATAACAATAGACATAGAAAAAATGTGCAAGTTAATGGGCGCATCCTCACTTTCCGCCGAAAATATGATATAATCAGGAAGGATTACAAAAACATTGAGGCATTGAGAGCTCAAGAATCGGAAACCTCAGAGTCCAGTTCCGCTGCACCGTCGGACGAGGAGGACCAATCAGGAATACAAGGACCGGACAGAGGACCATTTGCTTCATTGGAGGAATACCGTTTTATGCAACTAAGCCTCAGCGCCAAGAAAAGACCTCTACGGGGAAGAGGAAAAGGAGGAGGCAAAGATCTAGAAAAGGAAGGAGCAGGAGAGGCGGTGAAGGGCAACGACAACGAAACGCCACGTGGGAGAGGCATCAGGCGATCCAAGAGGAACAAATGAAAGGTGAGCAACCGAATTTTTCTATCATTAACCTTTCCCCTCATTGCATCACTTCTGAGGAAAGATCGGTCCTGGAACTGGGCCTTTCCTTCTGCCCCACAGCTAACTTTGATTTCGCGAAAACGCGAATTGACCTTTTTCTCTTTATCCGTAAATTGAAACTTATGAAACTGCATACTTTGCGTAATATCAGAGGCGCCAGCATTACTACTGAGGCAACAAGCACTGCCAATATTGTAGAGGAGGTACTCTCTATCAGAGATATTGAAACTCTTGCTACTCTTAGGGAGTTTGAGACAGGCATTAAGAACTGGACTACGGACCGTGAACTACTGATCTGCATGGATATGGAGGTCAGTAGGAGTTCCAGAAATGATTTTAAACCTAAGTCCAAGTTTAACCCAATAACTTTGCATGACGGAATTGACACATTCCATGAGACTATCCAAATGGATCTCCTGGAATTGTGGAAGAAACAACGAGACAACTTTGCCAGAAATCTCACACCTTCACAAAGGGTAGGACTACAGTCCCTTAAACAAGCAACAACCTTTGTGATCAAACCATCGGATAAGGGGGGCAATGTTGTCCTATGGGATATCAACAAATACCGAACTGAGGCAAAACGACAGTTGGAGTTTTCAGGAAGCTATTTGAGGTCCAGTGTGGCAAGGTACAATAAAACCATAGTGGATTACCATTGCCTGCTTACAGATTGGCAGAGGCGTGATATGTTGAGTCAAAATGAGTTTCTCTTCCTACTGGTGCAGAAACCAGTGACTCCGGTTTTTTATCTATTGCCAAAGGTGCACAAGCACCCCACGGATCCTCCTGGCAGGCCTATAATTTCTGCCTGTCAAAGCCTCCTAGAGAATACCTCTATCTATCTGGATTACTTCCTTTGCCCATATGTATTCAACTTGCCCTCATACTGTAGAGATACTATGGACTTCCTGTCTAAAATACAAGAAATACCATGGAGAGATTCATACATCTTGGCAACTATTGATGTTGTTGCCTTATATACTTGCATTGAGCATGATTTGGGCATAGAGGCATGCAAATACTATCTGAGGGATAGGCCTTTGACTATGTATGATCACACTATGATATTGTTGCAGTTGTTACAGTTTTGTCTCAATAATAATTGTTTCATTTTTGAGGACCAGTGGTATGAACAGTACACCGGTACAGCCATGGGAAGCTGCTTCGCTCCCAGCTACGCCTGTTTGTTTATGGGGTGGTGGGAGGCGGAGCACCTTTGGCATGATGGAAATGTAACATGCTTGGACAACGTCATCCTGTGGACCCGCTACATTGACGATATCTTTCTGATATGGGAGGGTCCACAGGATGCTCTGGATAACTTTATTGAGGGTTTGTCTGTTAACAGCCTAAATCTCAAATTTACCAGCAAAACACACCCCACTACTATAGAGTTCTTGGATGTACAGGTTGAGGCCAAGGAGGGGACATTACATACTAGCCTATACAGAAAACCTACTTCCGGTAACAGTATTTTGCACTCACATAGTCATCATCCTAGTGGACTGAAGAGAAGTATCCCCTATGGGGAACTCTTAAGAGCTAAACGGAATTGCAGCTCTCCTGATTCTTATGAAAGGGAGGCCAAAAACATGCGGGGTCGTTTTAGAAGCAGGGGCTACACAGGCAAAAACATTAGAACAGCTATTGAGAAGGCAAGCGCCAGAGACAGGAACAGCCTACTTGTCCCAAAGATCAAGGAGACGGGGAAGAAGGAAGTACGACTGATCACTACATTCAATCATGCCTCACAAGATGTCCATAATATAGTGCGTAAACACTGGCACATCATTAAGAGTGATATTATAATAGGCAAATTGGTCAGTCCATCACCCCACATAACATATCGTAAGTGTCAGTTTCTAAAAGACCTTTTGGTACATAGTCACATCACCATTAAGAACAAAACACAAAACACATGGTTGAGGGAACTCCAAGGTTTTTATAAATGTGGGAGGTGCAAGGCCTGTAGTTGCAGCACAAATGTAAAAACCTTCAGTCTTCCCAATGGAAAAATGGGGAAGATACGTAATTTCATTAACTGCAATACTGAATTTGTTGTTTATGTTTTAACCTGTATTTGTGGCTTGCGCTATGTGAAATGAAATGAAATGAAATGAAATTTTGTACTTGTAAAGCGCACCCATACCCCCAAAGGGGTGTCTAGGCGCTGTACGCATACCGCTGTGGAACCCTTCCTGGCTTTTCCCTGTGAAATGTCCACTCCTGGGCACCCCCAGGGTGAAGCCAGGCATCCCAGCGCTGTTGGGGCCGTTGTGGAGATTAAGCAAGCTATTGCCCAGAGTTGCAGAGTGGGACCCATGATTAGAATAGGCACCGAGGCGAGAATTATCAGGTCCGAGGAAATTGAGCCCAAGACCCGCCGAGGCGGGAATTGGGGAGCACAATCTTCCCTGTTAAGAAGCGCATCCTGGAACACCTCCGCGCAGTCAGGAATGGTGACATGTCATATGCAATAGCGAAGCACTGTGATCTAATGCATGCAAATATCAAAGATTTGAGTACTAAAATCACTTATTTTGGTATTGACAGGGTCCCAGTGTCAGCAAGAGGAGGTGATCGGGAACGTCATCTGCGACGCCTGGAATCTGAATATATTGTTAAACTTCGTAGTAAGACCCCCGGAGGCCTTAACCATGAGGAAGAACTCTACGTGCACTTAGACTAGGGTGGCCGTTGCCGGTTTCTGTCTGAAGGCATTGTGATAATGCCTTCGAGAGGACGTCGCTTAATGCCTGTTCTCCCTCCCCTGCACCTATGTCTTAAGCGCACATTAATGAGTCTAAATGTACCTTAGATTTTTATCTTCCTTCCCTGCACCGTTGTACATATACACCCTTTTTGCACTTTTTTCTGATATGACCCATAGTGGGCCTGATACAGTGGCCTTCTTTCCTGTTTAAGACATTGCTTTGGTTTCAACCTTAAATTTCTGGCACTGGCCATTAATCATGATGTATGATAATTTTTTGTCCATCAACCTGGGTTTGAACCACAGCCTATAGTGCGTAACATGAGGCGCATGAGAGTAGTGCTAGAAAGCTGAGCACTATTACAATCTGCCACTTGGCACTTGGTAATGCGCGATATTTTCCAGTGTTTTTGCCGTAATTTAAATTTCAATTGTGCATTTAAATTAACTTACTGTATTTTAATATCATTCTCACCAATTGTCTGATTATTATGTCACAATGAAATGAGAAATTTTGTAGTCTGTTTTTTAATTGTTAAGACGTACCATTAACTTGCACATTTTTTCTATGTCTATTGTTATACAGGAAGTGTTTATAAGCTCACTCCCACTTCCGGGTCATTGTATGACTTTTTGACAAAGACTGTGTTGTCGAAACGCGTCAAAGTCAATAAATACTTTTTTCCACTAATCGTATATCCTGAGTGCGACTTTTTCTTGTGCTCGAGTAGCACGAGGTGATTACAATATTACAGCGGGTCCAGCGCCCGCCTGTCAGCACCAACCCCAACTGGTGGACGAGATCGGAAGAGAGGCTGGACTTTGTTTGGAGATATATATATATATATATATATATATATATTACAGTTTACTTGATCACGTTTTTTTTTTTTTTTTTTTTTTTTTTTTCCCTGACAATTTAAACAGCGAGTGAGAGAAAAAGTAAATCATTTAAGTTGCATCTGTGCAAGAAGCTGGTTTTTTCCGTAGACGATAAAAGAATACTGAATCCATGTGCGCAATGAGGTTGTGAATGAGTAACGAGCGCGAAAGGGAATACAGTACTATTGTCTTTGAAGTCTATGGACAGAGTAAACAAATCTTTACCAATCGGAGTGTAAAACACAATATGACATTGTAGTAATCCAGGTATTTGAGGAACAAACATGGAAAAACGGGATGCTAAACGAAGTGAGGTGGCAGACTCATTTTTTGATCAAGAAGGAGAAAGACAAAATCCATCAACAAACAAAACAACGGTAGTCTCCAAAAAATCAGACACGCGGAGTAAATTAAAACAGTGGGAAAAGCTCAGCAAGAAGGAAATTAACAAATGGTGGGAGTTATTGACATTGAAAAAATATCTTGAGGTCCGGAGAGTCCCGAGGGGATTGCGTATAGCGATAATGCCAAGTCAACAGGATGCGACAAATGAGTTACTCCAAGAATGGGGGGAGTATGTACTCGAATCATCATTGGGCTTGATAAAAATTTTGGTCAAACATATTGAAGTGGCATTGGAAAAAATTAAGTTGGAATTACAAGAATTGGAGAATGAATTAGCCACATTAGACTTGAACCCCGAAATGAAAAAATTAAAAGAAGATCTGGAAGGATATGTGGATAAACATGAGGAAGTGGTGAAAACGAGAAAACAGGTCAAATTTCAACGCGATAAAGATGACTACTCACAGGGATGCATATTCACATATGCGAGGAAATTTGACATGTTTAAACAGCAAGGACGAATGGACATAGTGACTCCAAGTTCAAGCAGCTTGACATCTCTAACATCAACGGAAGCAAGCGAGGGAGAACAGGAGACAGTGGGAGATTTGGCAAATCGGAATTTTTTAGGGGACATGAGATTAGTCCTCCAACAAAGATACTGGGAACAAAATCGCAATTTCCAACAAAACCCAAGAGGAAGAGGAAGAGGCCGCTTTTGGGAATCCAAAAGGCAACAAGAAGGGGAAAAAGGAGAAAGTGGCTCAGAAGAGAGAGTAGGTACAAAAACAAGGAGTATGCGCAAACAACAGAAATGATTCCCAGTATGAGGGAGGAAGAAATAATTAATACGATGACAATTGCAAATCTCTCAACACGGATGCTAACGGAAACAGAAACATCTTTATTAAAACGAGGAATTAATTACTGTCCAATCCAACAAATGGACCTCGCTCAAACGAGAATTGACATTTATAAATATGTCCGGAAAATCAAGCTTGCAAAAATCTTCGAGGAAAATAAAGAGATGGCCAAACATGCAAATAAAGGAAAAAACCAACAAAATGTGATAACATCTGAAATAACATTAACGACCACAAATATGGATGCGTTATTAACTTTGGTTAATCTTGATACAATGGATGAAAGTGAAGTCATCTCAGAAGAAACAGCGTGCCCCCAAAAGGGAGCAGGCTTAAGTGGCAAAAGACCTAAATCTCGTTTTTATCCTCAATTAACTCAAGGAAATAAGATTGACCTCTTTCAAGAGGCAGTGGTTCAAGATCTTTATAAAATCAAGAAAACCAAATTTCGTGATAACTTATCTAAGGAAGAAAGAAAGGCCCTAAAAAGCCTGATGGAGGACAAGATGATAACGATAAAAATGGCTGATAAGGGAGGTAACGTCGTGGTCTGGAACACTTGTGATTATGAAACAGAGGCCCACTCTCAGTTGAAAAACAAGGAATATTATCGGAAGCTAGACAAAAATCCCACTCAGGCATATAAAGAAACTTTGGACATAAAAATACAACAATGGTATTTGAAAAATCTAATTGATGAAGATGAGAAAAAATTCTTAACCACCGATCATCCTGTCACAGCGACAATTTATTTCTTACCCAAATTACATAAGAATCCTCTCAAACCACCAGGCAGACCCATAGTGTCTGCAAAGGGATCATTATTTGAACCGATTGCTAGCTATATAGATTACTTCCTAATGCCATTTGTATTAAACCTGAGTTCTTATATTCAAGACACCACAGATCTGTTGAGACATCTACAAGATCTCACCTGGCAGGAAACATATCAACTGGTCACAATGGACGTAACGTCCCTTTATACAAATATTGAAAATGATATTGGGATGATGGCATGCAGCTTCTTCTTAAAGGAAAGAAATATTGAATACAATCAACACAATCAAATGCTCATGGATATGGTCGAAATGGTTTTAAGTCAAAATGTCTTCCTTTTTGGGGAAGAAATATTCCAACAGATTAAAGGATGTGCTATGGGTTTCTCTTTTAGTCCCGGATATGCGTGTCTCACAATGGGATGGTGGGAGCAACAACTGGCGTGGCATCCGAACAATGATCAATATGTCAATAAGACAGCAAAGTGGCTGCGTTACATTGATGACTTGCTTATAGTGTGGGACGGAACAGCAGCAGAATTTGAAGATTATTTTAAAATTCTAAATTCAACGAGTGCAAACATCAAATTTACGTATACTATAAGCAAAGAAAGAGTCATATTTTTGGATACAGAGATTTATGTCCAGGATAATAAATTGCATACAACATTACATCGAAAGGCAACATCGACCAATGCAATATTACATGCCCAAAGCTTCCACAAAACAACAGTCATTGACAACATACCCTATGGAGAGTTCCTTAGGATCCGGCGGATCTGCTCGGAAAACACTGAATGGGAAAAACAGAGTATGAATACTGTTAAAAGATTTAAACAACGAGGATACAAATCCCACATAGTGGAAAAAAGCTGGAGGAGAGCAGATCAAACATTAAGAGAAGAAACAATAAAAAGGAAACCCATAGAAAGCCTGCAAACCAAAAAGGATCCAGTAAGATTGATCCTAGATTTTTCAAATGAATCAAAACAAATTGTGAAGATTTTACGAAAAAATTGGAAACTACTACAATTAGATCAAACGGTGGGAAAAATCATGGGTACCCATCCAAATATCACATTTCGTCGGGCAAAAACTTAAAAGACAAATTAATTCATAGTCACCACCAAGGAAGTGGGAAAGCGAAAGGGATACAATGGCTAAAAACGAAAGGCTTCTTGAAATGTTATAACTGTAAAGTTTGCCAAATTGCCCAGAACAAAACAGAGGTGAAACTTCCGGATAACACCATGTGGCAGATCAGGGATCTAATAACATGTAAGAGCCAATTTGTTGTATATGTCGTGGAATGCCCTTGCCCGTTAATGTACATTGGCAGTACGATATGTGAGTTAAAGAAGAGAATATTAGAACACGTCCGTGCGACCATAAATAGAGATCGTAGCAATGCCATCGCCAAACACATGGAAGTGGAGCATAAAGGAGATTGGAAACAATTAACTTTTTATGCTTTGGAATCAATCCCATTAAATGTAAGAGGAGGAGATCGAGTAAAAAGTTAAGAAGAAGAGAATCAAGACAAATTCTGAACTTTAGAACACTGATGCCATATGGACTAAATCAAAGTGAGGATTTACATGTCCATTTGTAAGTAGATGAACTGGTTTTAAGTTTGGTAGTTGATGGAAAAAACAGTAAGAAGAATATAAATAATGTGAGAATGTTTGTAAATTTCTAATTGTGAGGAAACATCACACATTAACAGATTTTTTAATAAATCGTCCTTTTAGGAATAATGGTCTCACTTAAATAAGGGTATCCAATCACCAAATAGAGAGAGATATGTAAAAATGAATTAATGATACAGGCCCACTGGTGGGCATGAATAAAGATATGTGACAATACTTACAGCCGTGGGTCAATAGATTGAAAAATAAAAATTAATAATCATCGATGACCCCGTATAATAACTATTTGGCATAAATCACAATAGAAACTGCCCAAAAGGTAAAATATGAAAGCCCATTGGGGGTGGTAGTGACATATGGAGATTTGTAAATATTAGATATTTTTTGGTGATATAGGATATATTCAAATCGTTTCCCTTTGAAGTTGTGAATAAACAAATTGCTTAAAACGTAAGGATGGTTTATTAGAGTAGATAGCAGTTAGTCATTTAAATGTATGTAAAGACACTGAATAAATCTTATATATATAAAAAAATATAGATATATATATATAAAAAAAAGTAGAATAATAATTTTGTAAGATTAGTTGATGTAATACACACAAATAGGGTGATTTTAAGGTATTTTTTTATTAATAATAGGGGTAATTATAAATGTTCTCACTTTTAGTTTAAATATTTGACTACATATCCCACAATGCAACAGGGAGGGTTTGATTGAAAATGATGATGTCAGAGATCACATGTTGTTGGGAAAGCGTATTAATTGGAGGATTCAAAAGTAACATGTTAACCGTGATCAAGTAAACTGTGTTTACGAAACGCGTCGGTTGTTCCTCTAACTGGATACTTTGTGGAAAATAAACTAATTGGAGAAGACGAAAAAAAAAAAAAAAAAACCGTGATCAAGTAAACTGTGTTTACGAAACGCGTCGGTTGTTCCTCTAACTGGATACTTTGTGGAAAATAAACTAATTGGAGAAGACGATACTTTGTGAGTGCGGTTTCTGTAATCCGGAAGGATTAATGTGGATGTAATTAATACGGCGAGGCTCTGCCTTGGAACTTGCACCGGATTGAGAGCGCCAGGGGTCCGTACGAACTCGAGCCAGGAGGGAGTAAGTAATATATATATATATATATATATATATATATATATATATATAGCAGCAGTTTACTGACTAAAACATTTTTGCCTATGGGTTTGTCCTCAAAGATTTCAGGGCCAGCAAAAGCGCTGATCTGTAGCCATTAATAATCCTTAGCCAAGAAGGCCAGGAAATTCAGAATTGAAGGGACAGTCCCTAAAAGGAGATTGATTCCTTTCCACATACCAAGCAACCCCAAGCTTTTCAAGCTTTCATCTAAGTCTTGATAGAACTTAGGATCCAGGAAGATTCTGTGAGGCTAGCGCTGAAGGTAAATGGGCCGTGAGAGACCAAGATTACCAGAAACCTTAGAAGCCATTAGCTGATGATTGGTGGATAGGATCAGACTGTGATTGTTGCTGTGGGGATCAAATGGAAGCAATACATGAATATCTTTGGCCATTTTGGATAGAGATCAGAACCAGGCTTGAGCCATCTAAAGTGAGAAAATTAGAACCACCAATGCCTTCTGTCTAAGAATCTGAGGCAGGCTCCTGCAGATGACTACAATAGAAGGAACCTTTTATACCTGACATCCATGGTGTGGTTTTCCCCTTTTTACCTTCGGACCTACTGTTTTTGCTGACTTTATTTTTGCTGGTCTTAAGACTTTGCGCATTTTACTAGTGCTAACTAGTGCTAAAGTGCTTGTGCGCTTTCCCTAAAACATGGTGACATTGGCTTATACCCAGTTGGTCTATTTAATTTACTTGTAAGTCCTTGTAAAGTGGCACTACTTGTGCCAGGGCTTCTAAATTGAATGCTACTAGTAGGTCTGCAGCACTAATTGTGCCACCCACTTAAGAAGCACTGTAAATATATCTCAGACCTGCCATTGCAGAGCCTGTGTGCACAATTTACACTGCCATTTCAACCAGCCAAATAAACCTTTTGCCGGCCCAAACCTTCCTTTTTTAATGCATATAAGTCAACCATAGGGTAGGCACTGGACAGCCCAGAGCTTGCAATGTTTTAAAAAGATAGTCTGTAGCAAGGGCCTGGAAGATTGGGCATCTGTGCAGTTCAAAGGCATGCCTCTAGAAGCTTCTCTCCATTTTAAAGGCACAATTGTGGACCTCAGACACCAACTCTTCAGTACACTTCAGGACCTGTGACTATTCTGCCAGGAAGTAGGAATGCTGTGCTGCTATATGGACAGCCACTCTGCTGGACTGCTTCTCTAAAGGTACTGATTCCCTGCTTTGCCGACCTTCTGCCTGCATGCGCTTTCCTGGGGAAGAAGAACTAGACATATAACTTCACGTTGCAACCAGGACCCCAGAGTGACTCAAATGGCTAGTATGCTGGCCTCCTGATTTGAGCCTAAGGGACATAAAAGGCTCCCCAACCAGCATCTGGACCCTGTTGCAGTGAGATCCTGACCACCAAGGGGTGCCACTCAGGTCCTGAACCCTTGGTGTGGCTCACCGCTCTTAAAACCAATCTATTTTTTCAACCATGAACGGCCCTGTTTGCACAAGACCAGACCACTCGCACCAAAATTCAGTGTCAGCTGCTACCTTTTCACTGCAAGCATCGACTGCCCATGGAGGACAGCCAACGCGAAGGGCCAGCCTACCCATTTGTGACACCTGGCCTGCTCTTTGCGCTACATGCGTGCGTCCCATGATTCTATTCTTGCTCCCCGCAACCCTCTCCAATGCGAACGGGACTCTTGGCACAAAACTTGAGAAGGGAAACTTCAGCTGGACTAATCTGTGACTGTATCTGACCCTAACTCCATCACGGACGGCCTGAATGTTTGATTTTACCTGGTCCAGAGTGACTAGATAGCTGTGGTTGGTACTTTCTGCTTTTAGGTGCTATTTTACAGCTTATTCTTTAAATATTCAAAACTCTGGTTTTACTGATAAGATTTTTATCGTTTTGGCCTTGTTTTATTTATTAAATTGAGCTCTGTTTTTCTAACCTGGTGTAAGATCCTTTTTGTGTGGTGTTATCACTGTTTTACTGTTTGACGTGTTGCACAAATACTTTACACATTGCCTCTAAGTTAAGCCTTACAAAAGGGGATGATGGACGGAACGTTTGAGCCAATCAAACACTCACCCCCAGTCAAATGATCTGGGTTTAATCCATCATCATTCTTTAGCTCACTCCACCACCCCAGTTCAGACATAGCCATATGCAAATCAGTCTGACCCTGTGCCTCATGGGAACAGTCCAGCCCGAACTGCCAAGCCATGTCTTCCCTGGACCGGAAACAAGCATCCTAGGACCGGTTTCTGGCATTCCAGCCGTCATCAGCCAGGCTTGCTTGAATCCAGTGGCAAAGTGAGCAAGGGACCCACGTCTGGGCATACCCCCGCCAACTTAGGGCGAACAAAGCGATACAAAAGGGATGATGGACGGAACGTTTGAGCCAATCAAACACTCACCCCCAGTCAAATGATCTGGGTTTAATCCATCATCATTCTTTAGCTCACTCCACCACCCCAGTTCAGACATAGCCATATGCAAATCAGTCTGACCCTGTGCCTCATGGGAACAGTCCAGCCCGAACTGCCAAGCCATGTCTTCCCTGGACCGGAAACAAGCATCCTAGGACCGGTTTCTGGCATTCCAGCCGTCATCAGCCAGGCTTGCTTGAATCCAGTGGCAAAGTGAGCAAGGGACCCACGTCTGGGTCTAAGTTAAGCCTGACTGCTCTGTGCCAAGCTACCGGGGGGTTGAGCACAGGTTAATTTGAGGTTTGCTGGTACCTTACCCTGAGAAAGATTGCAGTTACTGCTTGGCCAGGGCTCATGTCCTAGTCAACCAGTAACCCAATTTCTCACAGAAACACATAAATGTGACCAATCTTGCAAGAACATGTCTATGGCTAGGTGAAATGTACTTACTCAGTAACCATATCAGCAGTGAGGGAAGAGAGAATTTATTAGAGTAGAAGATACAGGGAGGGAGCTGCTAGCCACCCTGCCAACAGCCCAGATCAAATCCTCACATTACATGGAACAGGAGAATGTTACCTAAGGTTCTGTATGATCATTCACAAGATGTAACATATCTTCGTCATTAAAATAATCATATAAAATAACTCAACAGAACAACACAAATAGGATGCACAAGGAAAATATACCGTTCATATGAACAAATAAATAGCAAGGTAACAAATAAGAGAAAATAATAATGTGGTAGCAAGAATAATATTGTTTGCATTAGAACAATGTAATCCCAAATATAAAGAGAGAACTATGCTTTTCTCATGTTAGTACACCTCTTAATCATTGAACCATTCAGGTGCTTGTTGAATCCACTTTTGATGCGATCCCAGAAACCCTAGTACAGTCTCTTCTCTTGTTTCATCACAAGTTTGATTATTGCCACCACCAGTGATGCATGCTGGCAACTTCACCACCTTTATATAATTGCACACATTACCATCACTCAAATTAATGGTGTAAGAATTCACCTTCATTCACCTTCTTAACTTGCAACAAACTGCAGAAACTACAAGACTCCTTGCTTCCTATCCATCTGTTCCTTATATGCTCCCAATCACCCACATAAATACTCTTCCTATTGCTACTATGCAACGCACTTGCTCCATCCTTTTCTGATTTATTTCTCTCCACTCAATTAGACATTAGCACCCTAGGCTTCCTAACACTCATAGACTCAAAAGTTACCAGTGACACTGTTAGAAGTCGTGCGATATGCCCATATCAACTTACAGAATTCCTCCACTGACTGCAGACTGTAAATCCTACTTAAGTGTCCTGTTCCACCTCCCAGCAAGTCCATTGGTTTGGGGATAATATACAGACTAATGAATTTACTCCACTCTATGCATCATAAGAAAAACCTTCATAATATGAGACATGAACTATACTCCATTGTCTTTTTTTTTTTTTTTTTAATCCTCATTCGCCACCAATTTTGCTTCAATGTACACCCGGGTCGTCTGTACCCTCACTCAGCAAGCTGAGAGGCATAGGGGTCTAAGATTGTAAGAACCATCCTACAGGTATCAAGAGTTTTTTGGGTGGACATGAAGAAACCAACTGAGACAACTCTTCTGCTATGCTCCAAGATGGCTCTTGACATGGGGCAACCAGTACTAGACTGGAAGTTCCCCCCAAAAAAAAACAGGGAGTGAAGAGGCAGCATAATCATAGGACTCAGGAAAAAAAAAAAAAGAGGGAGTTTCCCCTTGAGGATTGCAAGATGTTCCAAAAAGCTTTCTTTTTGCTGCTGCCTGTTCTCATAAGATCCAGCTTAGCAACCGCCAAAACTGAGGTCTGCCAGTCGAAGAAAGAGGGGGGAGTAGAATCCATCCATCTAATGCAAATTTGTCTCCTGGCTAGTAAGATGGCATAAAAAAGCAGTGATCTGGCGGTGCCCTTGATGTTATCTGCCAAGCCAAATATGATTAGAGGTAAGTCGATATTGACCGGGCTTCCTAAGATATTTTCCATAAATTCTTTGATACTGTCCCAAAAGGAGACAAGGGCGGGGCACTCCTTAAACATATGGGTATCAGAAGCTGAGACCAGTCCACATTTCTTACAGCAAACAGGTGAGACTCTAGTGATTTTTGAGAGTTTTGAAGGAGAAAAGTATGCCCTGTGGATGGTAAACAGGTGGTTCCTTTTTAGCCATGCAGGTTTTACCACTTCATATAACATCTTACATGAGCTCTGCCATGTTGTATCGCAGTCCTGTGCTAGTAAGAAGCCTCCCCACAAGTCCTTGGCCAGTTTGAATTCGCCATCAACTGCCTCAAGGATGGCTTGGTACCAAAAGGAGACTTCCTTCCTCCCTGGGAGCTTGGTTGTGAGCTGATATTCGAGGGAATTACCAACTCCAAGTAGGCTTCCTCTAATTGTTTGAGAGTGTGAATGGACCCAACTTTTTAGCTGAAGATATTTAAATCTAGATAAGCCCGCACCCACTTTAACCCTAAGTTGCTCCCAGGAGGCGAGAGAACCATCTATAATCAAGTCCCCCCAAACCGCCAGACCTGCTTCCCTCAGGGGAGTTGCCAGCCTATCCCTCAAGCACTCTGGTACCCCAGGGGAATCCCAGAGAGGAGCTAGGCTAGAAAAGTAGCCAAGTGCAACTGAACTCCTTAGTTTTACCCATGTTTTGGCTAAGCCTTGAAGAACTTTCAGTTTGATTTTTTTTTTAAACGTTGGTTCACCAAATTTAAACAAAAAACCCACCACCGACAAATTAGCAGCCCTGAGCATAGCTAAAAACATCACACCCACTCCAGTGTTGACAGGCATTTTCAAGAGCATGCGCGAATAGGAAAGTTGGAAAGCCCAAGCATACAGCTGAATGTCTGGTAACGCAAGACCTCCCTTTTCTCTCCTACGCCTCAACTTTTTCCAGGCGATCCTAGGTGATTTATAGGCCCAGACAAACGAATTTATGTCCCTCTGCAATTTGTCGATTAAAAATTTCTCAAAATGGAGGGTGATACAATTAAAAATGAAAGTAATTTTGGGGAGTATTGACATCTTGACCAGATTGACCCTACCAATAATGGATAAAGGGAGTGTGGCCCAAGATTTCATCAGCCTCTGACACTCTTTTGTTACTCTGGTCAAGTTAGTCTCAGCTATGCTGGTGATGTCCTGCTGAATAATTATCCCCAAATACTTCATTTTAGGACTGGTCTGGCACTGATGCTGAGACCCTCCTAAATTCCAGCCCATAATCTCCGTTTTTGAGGCGTTTATTTCATAACCTGAAACAAGCCCAAACTCCTGAGCCAGACGAACAACAGTTGGAAATGCTGCCTGTAGGTTTGCAGAGAGTACAAGAATATCGTCTGCATAGAGGGCCACTTTCCTCTCCCACTCTCCATATTTAAAGGGCTGGATATTAGGGTCGTCCCTAAGTCGTTGAGCAAATGGCTCTATATAAAGATCAAAAAGGAGAGGGGAGAGTGGGCAGCCTTGTCTGGTCCCCCTGGAGATTTTAAATGAATCAGAGAGATTACCATTTACAAGAAGTCTGGCCGTTGGAGACTGGTAAACATATTGTATTGTGCGGTTAAATTTCCCTCCCAGATTGAATTTCTTCAAGACCTCCGACAGGTAGATCCAATTCACCCTGTCGAAGGCCTTGGTTGCATCGAGTGTCATAGCCGCCAATGGGATGGAATATGCAGAGGCCAGGTCTATCGCCCCTATAAAATCGTAGGTGAGATGTGAAAGCTGTCGACCCCCGACAAAACCCTTCTGGTCTAAGTGGAGAATATCTCCTGCCACTCGTCCCAGTCTTGCTGCCAGTATTGAAGTGAAGATTTTATAGTCAGCATTCAGAAGTGAAATAGGTCTGTAAGACCCACAATTTGATGGAGCTTTATCTGATTTCAAGATCAGGACTATGGTGGCTTGATTCCACGAAAGAGGGAGATGTAATCCCTCTTGTAATATCTGATTAAAAAGAAGTGCTAGGGTGGGTACAAGCACATCGCTCATCAGTCTATAGATCTCAGCTGGAAGCCCATCCGGGCCCGCCGCCTTGCCATTTTTGGAATTTAAAATAGCCTCTCTAACCTCAGCTTGAGAAAAGGCCTGATCAAGAAGTTGCTGCTGGGCAGAATTGAGGGAGGGGAGGAAATATCCCCAAGCCACAGCTGTGCACTGAGGTTGTCCACCCTTTTATCTTCATGATATATATCCTGAAAAAAGACCTGAAAAGCTTCACGGATTTCATCGTCTGTAGAGTGGACACCATTGTTATTAACAATTTCCTTGATATAATTCCTGGCACGGTCTGATTTACTCTTCCATGCGAGGAGCTTACCTGCCCCTTCTCCATACTCAAAATGAGAGATTTTACTGGCCTCCCATCTCCGAGTAAGCTGAGTGTTAAGAACATTTTCCAGCTGAGCCTTTAAACTATCAATCTCTGCTTGACGTGTTTGCAAGACTTCGGGGTAAGCGTGGCCGGGGATATCGGCTTCCGCAGCCTTCATCTTGTTTTCAATATCGGAGATCTCAGCTTTGTATTTTTTATTTCTGTGGCTGGACCTACTAATGATTTGTCCCCACAAAAATGCTTTTAATGTGTCCCAAACTGTCGTTATCGGGTTAGAACCAGAATTCACCTCCAAAAACCATTCGGTTTCTTGTGTAAGGAAGGAGATCTCCTCTTCCTCCAGGAGTAAAGTGCGATCAAAAGACCATGTTCTAATTAAGCTAGGAGCAAGGCATTCAAGTCCCAAGAGAACCCCTGAATGATCTGAAAGGTGAGGGGCCAAATATGAGATGTTTTTGACCCTGGCTCTTAATGAATAACTGATCAGCACAAAGTCAATTCTAGATTGGTGCCGATACTTATAGTTACTGTATGAGACAGCTAGCTGTTGGCCTGATCTATCTCTCCAGATGTCCGAGAGCATGAACTGTTTCATAGCTCCGATTAGGAAAGCTCGGGACTTGGAAGAGACCAAAGCTCTATTATTAGGGGTTTTGTCAAGAATAGGGTTCAAAACAATGTTGAAATCCCCCGCCAGAACGAATGGTTCCGGAAAGTCCAACAAATGGGAGAAAATAGTCTTAAGACTAGAGGGTCATCATGGTTAGGTCCATAATATCCTACCAGAGTTAGCAAACTCCCCATTATCGAAACTTTAACAATGACCCATCTACCACGTGTCTACTAACTGAGATAGGACCTGAGCCTTAGCCCTTTCTTAAATAGGATTAAGACCCCTATAATATTTGCAGACTGGCTGGTACATACGTACGAACCAACCCAACTCAGACGCCTAAAGAGGGAGATCGTCTCCTCCTCAAGCAAATGAGTTTCCTGGAGGACAATGACCTGCGCACGAGAATCTCGGAGGTATTGTATGATTTTGTCTCTACTTGGTCTAGTACGCAGGCCATTGACATTCCAGGAAAGGATCTGAATACTATTCATGGCGGATCCAACCCATACCCATCATCAGGAGAGAGAGAAAAAACCAAAAACTTCAGCATCAGTGCCTGCCCCAACATCCAAGTCGAAATCATTCCTATAACCTTGCTGATTAGCGTAAAAATGATAGTTCCAAAAAAAGAGGGAAAATGAGGATATTTTATTTTTTCCTCCCACTGCACCCACCCTGGTTCCCTGTGCCCTTCCCTCCCACCCCTGCCCCTGCCCCACCCATGGAGAACCCTGACCCCAATCAACTGGACAGATGACATCCAGGTAGTTGCTCCCCAAAGATACCCGCCCACCCCAGTCATCCAAAAAAAAAAGGAAAAAAAAAGAAAAGAGAAACAGGTAAAGTGAAATGCCCCAAAAAAAAAAGAAAAAACAATTTTTAACATAAGGACCTATCCAGCCCCAGGTAATCTAAGGCTGGAAAGGGCCAAAGAAAAGTGCTTACGATACTTAGATACCCATTTTATTTCATTTTAATGTAGATATTATATATTATTTTTTTTCCCTTTTTTTTTTTTTTCCCCTTTCCTTCTTCTCTTCTACCATTATCCAACCCCGAGAGTGGATAGCCAGTCCCAACCAAACACATCTATCCTAACCAAAACCTAAAGTCTTAGTCCGGGGACACAGGTGGAAAGCTGGGGAAAATACGAAAGACAGAAAAATAAGTAGAGAAATTTTGTCTAAGCCTCGCCCCTCTCCATAGTGGCTAGCAAATCATCTGCCTCCTGTATTGATTTTACATTATGCATTTTGTTCTTAAACATAACTCTCAAAGAGGCAGGAAACTTGAGCTGAGCCACGGCCCCAAGCCTTTTAAAATCCTCCAACTTCTTGCCCAGCTCCCACTGCCTGTCAAGAGTCACCCGAGCCAGGTCGGATCGAATTTGAAATGAACAATCTTTGACCTTCAATGATTTAAATTTGAGAGATAGGTTTAAGATTTTTTCCTTCAGCGAGTAGGTAAGATAATTTACCAAGATCTTTCTTGGTTTAACTCTATTTGGGTTTCTTCTGAAGGGGTCCCTATGGATTCTCTGAATATCTCTTCTTAATTCATCTTCTGATTGATCCAATTCTAGGGACTCCTTCAGAAGTGAAATCACGTAGGTCTTAAGGTCTTCCCCCTCACTCCCCTCAGGGACATTTAAAATACGTAGATTGTTCCTTCGTGAGTTATTCTCTAGAATCTCCATCCGATCTCGAAGGGCCCCTTCCTCCCTTTTAAGAGTAGAAATATCCGCTTCCACCGCACCCATCTGGTCTGTTAAGACCCCCACAGTAGATTCCAAAGTCTCAGTTCTGGTGTTTAGGAGGTCCACTTTCCTTTCCAGTGACCCACAGAAACTCCTAATCTCTCTTTGGTTTGTGGCTGAAACCTCAAATCCTTTTTTGATGTCTGCTGAAAGTGTATCCAGGAGAGCCTCCAGGGAAGATACCGAGGGTTCAGCTGACTTGGGATTCATCCTGTCAACATTTTCATAGTTTTCATTGCCTTCCATTACCTTAGGTAGTTCCTGGAGTGGGGCTTGGAAACCCTGCTCTTCCATCTCCTTCTCTTTCTCGATATCTATGGTTGAGACTGAGATTCCTCTCGGGACTGGGGGGGACCTAATGCCTCCATATCGACCTTTTCCACTACCGGATCGGTCAACCTCTCTGCCCCTTTCCTGCAAGCCTCGCCCTGCTTCGTTAAATTCAAAACCTGTGGCAAGACTTTAAAATAAGATCTTAGCGAAGGTGTAATTTGTAGCTTGGCATCTAAGGGGGTACTCCTGATTTTCCCAGACCTTTTCCCCTTTCCCTTAACTTCCCCACAAAGGTAGGTAGAATTGTGATTCCCCACTGACACTGTGCTTAACACTTTACTTCTGCTACCCTGCTTCTGTTTAGCATCCCCCAAACTTGATTCACAGATGCCCTCGATGAGCTGAGTAGAGCACTCTGCAACCGTCTTCCCCTTTGCAGAGCCCTGGACTCCCACACCACGTTTCCTCCCCTTCCTGGGGTCTTTAGCTGAAGCTGAGCCTGAGGTAAGAGCAGTAAAATCTGTACTATCTATAATGACTGTAACTCCTACCTCAGGCTGTGGATCTACCTGGGCCACCCATCCGTTTTGTGGCTGTTCCTGGGAACCAGACCCCTTCAGTAATTGTGCGCTGGGGGCTCCTTCAGTCCTGTCGGTCGTGCTCCCTTCCGCGGCCCCTTGCAGCGTATGAGGCGCCCGACCAGTGCTGCCTCTGCCTCGTGAAACCCGGAGGAAGCCGCGAGCTCTGCAACCCCTCCTGAGCTCCAGCGCTGCCGCCTCCCACCGCCACAGGCGGGGAGAAGCCGATTCCGACCCGCGTCCCAGGCACATCCACAGCACAGCGGCACCACGTCAGTGGGGAAGGAAACGAGAGAAAGAAAACTCCGTCAGGAATTCACCCCCCTTCACAATCCGCACAATCGGGACGGCTCACACTCCGAAAAAAAAGATCATCCTCAACAGCGGCAGGGAGGCATGCATGCAGGCGAGTCCTCCGGGAGCAGCGGCAGCTCAACTAGCTGCCGCCATGTTCTCCGACCTCGATGTTGAAAATGAATAAACCCCTATACTCCATTGTCGATCATAACATTTTTGGGAATGCCCTCTCTGTTCCACAACTGAAGAAATTTGATCAGGTTGGCGGTGGTTACCTGATTGGTGAACCTAACTTCCGGCCTTCTAGTATAGTAGTCAAATACCACCATGGCATACTTAGGACCAGCTCCTATCACACTATAAGGTCCTAAAATATCGAAACCATTTTTTTTTTCAGGGAACGTCCATTTTACCAGTTTCTATCAAGGATACTCTGTTGTTCTCTGTGAATTTTCACTCCAAGCACAGGATATGCAGTGTCTAATATGCCTTCCACAATAGGGTCAGGACCGGGCCATCAGTATTCAGTTTTGATCCTGCGCTTAGGGCCAATGGAGCCCTCATGTACCAATATCAAAAAGTGACACCTCAAAATCTCAGGCACTTCCAATAACCTGCCCCTTAACAACACATCACTCAGGAGAAAAAATATTCACTCACATTGGAATACAATTCTGCAAAAACAGATGCCATACTCTTCCTTCGCCACCCCTCCATCAAATACTCCTTGATTTCCTAAAAAAGTATTTTCCTCTGTTGCAGCCTACACCCACTCCTTTGATTATCGACTGCATATCACCTATATTGGGCAGGGGATGTGTGTCCACCCAATTGCCTTGCTCAAATCCCAGAGATCCACATATCAACATAACTTCCCTTTGGCTTTCTTGGCCAATGCCATGGAGGCCACCCATTCTGACGCTTCAATTTCCTGTATGATGTTATCAGTACATAACCTTTGAAATTCTTGTCTTAGAGGTTCTCTCATCACCAGAGTCACTCAACATGGTTTATGTCCCTCTAAAGATGACCCAACCCGCAACACAATTTTATGTGTTAAATCCTTGAGTAACCCTAGCTCATTCTTGAAGACCTCAGAAAATATTTGTTCCCACATATCACAGTTCAACAAATTTATCTTTGATTCTTCTTCACAGTATCTAGTCAGGATTATCGGGATGCTATCGTATTAACAAGTTTCTTTGCTGTGGCCACTCCAGCAAACAAAAAGCATCTCTAATATAATTTTTTAAATATAATTCTAATGCCCTGAAATTCTAGTGTCCTTTCAAAATAACCTAGCAAACCAATCTGCTTGTTGCCCTAAGCAACTAACTTTATGTCTGAATCTGCCATGACTTCTACCCCCACACCATCAATTAAAATGGTACAAAAAGGATGGTCCTTGTTTCTGGGAGTTTCAACTTGACTTACCCCTGACAAAAATTCTTCTGTCCTGTTATCACTTTGATCTTCACTAACAGTACTACCAGACCTTTTTGCTCTGCCAACATATTCCCCGTTTTTGCCATGCATACTCTTGCAAAATGCCTCTTCATTTTGCACTTCTTGACTAATGGCAGGGCAATTGGCATCTGTAGCAAGATTCCCCTTCTAACACATTTATAGCATGAAGCTTCCTGGTCATAACCAAGACCACTTTTGCGACCAACAAATGCCTCTTTCTTTTCAACATCTTGATTGTACCCAGATTTCTGAACAGTTGCCTCTTTTGAAGTCTCATTTGACACCATTTCCTTAAGCCCCTCATCTGAGTTTTCTTCCTTTTTCAAAATATCAATGGCCTTTTCCAAAGTAAATCTTCTGTGTTTAATAATTTCTCTTGGATCGTCTTGTTGAATACTTTTTTGCACCAATTGATCTTACAGCATTTCATCTAAGCAACTTTTATAGTTACACGTAGATAAAAGTAATCGTTGAGCCGCCATGAACTTGTCTAAAGCTTTCCCAGGAAGTTGGCTTCTTCTGAGTAACCTAAATCTCTCCACAACCTCATTTTTTCTTCCTGTAATTTAAACCCAGCTTCTGCAATGCTATCTCATTATCATCATAACCCGTTTCAACTTCATGAGCTTTGAGCACAGTTGTAAGATGTATTTGCTGCCCTTCTGCACCAAGACAATACTTTAACATAGCTAATTTGCGAGTGATGTAAATATGTCTCAACTAATGGGCTCTGCATATGTTTCTAAGTTTTCTTTTCAATTCTCCCATTTTAACACAAAACCACACATTCCATGGAAAAGTAGAATGTTCACCCTAGGTTCCAATCGACCCTGCACAGGATGTAAAACTAGAGCAAAAGGATACTGTTAAAGTAGGACAATTGTGAGCTCAGACATGCAGCAAAGATCTATTGCCAACAGGCCCCTGTGATGATTCTGTGTCGGGAAAACTCTGAATGATATCTGCTGTCATGATGGTACTTAGACTGCCAACCTGCTGCCATGTGAAGGCCATTAAGAAATGTTGTCCTAACTGATTTTTTTTTATGGGGACAGAACTTCCAAAATGCCTCTGCCAACCCTAGCGGTGCTTAAGACCTTGTGTATCCCAAATGGTGTATGCCCGATACTGCAGAAAAGATGTACATCTGCATAATTACGGTGAAATATGATTGTTTCTTGGTGAAACTGAATGGCGGAGATCATGCGCAGGAAGAACTGAGGGTATGGATCTGATTGGACCCCTGCATGTCAATCACTCCACATCAGTGTTCTACCTGTGCAGAGTTAAGTGGTTTGGATTCTGTCAGGTCTCAGGCAATAATTAAAAACTACCTTTGAAAATGATCTTTATTGGTTCATAAAATCATGGGGCATATTAGCAAGAAGAGGCGATAATCATCGCTAACCCTGCTTAGCGTGATTTATTTTATCGCCGGCTATCGCTGGAATATATCGCCACGCTAACGCTGTATTAGCAACGATTAGCGCTATGGCGATGAATATTCCAGCGATAGCAGGGGAAATGGGCCAACATCGCTGAAAAACCAGCGATGTTGCATGGAGAAGGGAGAACACCTTGCTGATACGACCCTGTGGTCGTATCAGCATAATCCACCCCCCATGTTAGGTATGGCTAACACCTGCTAATTGCAGGTGTTAAATAAATGGCGATGACCCCGGTTAGCGCGTCTTTTCACGTCGCTAACTGGGGCCATGGCCACCTTGCTAATAGGCGATAGGCCTGTTAGCGGGTGTTTCCCAGGTTTGTTCGTCGGGAACGCCCACTTTGCATGTCATTAGCGATAAATATCGCTGACATGCAAAGCGGTAAAAAAACGGGCGCTAATGCCCGCAAACTGTCGCTAACTGCTGTTAGAGACAGTTTGCTGATAGGGCGATATGAATATCGCCGCTTTAGCGGCAAAAAGTGCCGCTAAAGCGGCGATAGTGCCCTTGCTAATATGCCCCCATGTCCTTCACAGGCAAAGACAATGCTTGAATTCCCAACCACCATAGACACGCTTGAGGTAATCCGTAACAGACATGGCGTTTCTGTTTACGTTGGATTTTTACTTCGTCTTTCATTCTATGTGTTGTGTTCAATAGATTTGTATGCAGCATATGACTCTTTTATATGAGCTAAGTCACTCTAGACGTCTGGATAAGTTCTGGTAGTGGAAGATGTTCGTGACAGGGCTCAAATGAGAGCTCTGTAGATGAGTCTGAAGGTGAGTGTGAATTTCTCATAGTGTGGCTGATCATAAAGGTGTTCAGACTTCATGTACATGCAATCCTTGACCTCTCTGAAGAGCACACATAGTGATGGCCATATCTGTGCCAATTCTTATTATGATTCTATGCCAAAGTGTGAGAAGGAAGTACGCTGCTGTTCAAATAGTGACAGAGTGAAAGGGATGAAAGAGAAATAAAATGCAGTGCTAAAAGCTGTGTTGTGGGTTAATTCTGTAGGTTGGTGAAGTAAAGAGATGAACAGAAGTATGTGCAGAAGAAGAGAGTGACAAGCCGGTGTGAAGAGAAAAATTATGATGTGTGGGATATGCAGATGGAGGATTTCAGAAAAATGCAAGAAAAAAAAGCAGTAAGGGGGATATTCTCAATGA